>CM040238.1:161231171-161317414 GCA_022545495.1 Chrysanthemum lavandulifolium | reverse complement strand
AGGCCCCAGCCGCAAACCTCGTGATACGCTTATGCCGCGTCGGGTCAAAGGAACTTCCTTTCGTCGAGCAAGTTTTTCAACACCCTAGCGAAGGAACCCAATCGTTGTAGTGTAGTATTGTGGTAAGCCACGGAATTGATATCGTTCTCTAGGGAATAGGAATGCTAGTGAGAAGTTACTACGCTAAGGTTGAGGTTGAGAAGATTATTTTTATCTTTTTATGTTTTTTAGGAAATTGAAAGGTACGAATCTCGGTATTGGATTTGGGGTTGGTATTTCACCGATTACTCTACTATTATCTAATTATCTAAACTAAGGTGGCGGTAGTCTATGTCTAATTAATGTGTGCTCGTATGATAGTTTAAAGATGTGTTTACTTAGGTTTTACTACTCCTTAATTATCTCCTATTGATGGTTGAGTTGTCACGCCTTATTCTTAGTTGCGTTGTGTGTCTAAAGTTCTAGGGTATGCGTTTCTCCCAACTCTTTGAACTTAACCTCGCCTATAAAAGGGCTCTAATCCCATACAAGGTACAACAACTTTCTCTCATAATTACACACACATACTTCTACTTTCCTCTCAAGAATGTATTTACTCACGCCGAGTCTAATTGTGGGTCCGTCCCCACCAAAACTAACGGTTTATCTTTCTTGTGTAGAACACCACTCTTATTACTTGAATTAGTACAAAACAAGCTCACCAAAGGCTTACCGCCCACCCGAAGCTACGCCCGCACCTTCTATAACCCGTCGCACAAATTGTACTAACAAGTTGGCGCCATCCGTGGGACCCAGTACACAACTGCGTTCCAGAAAATACTCACCATGAGCACTAGATTTGGACCAACTCCTGCCTTCATGTCTACGTTGCGGAGTACGGTAGAAAGAGAAGACCACACGGTCTCGACGGACCTTGAGGGACCTGTGTCCGACGCAGCCCTCCGGAGGTATTGTGATAAGCATTTCGACAAGATCTGGCCTATTGTGACGGAGAAAGTTCAGAAACGAGAAGAAAGAGCCAAGGTAGCATAAATTCGGAAGGATTATCATGAAACCCAGCATCACCGCAGAGTGGAAACGCCAAGTGAAGACCTGCGGAAACAGCTTGAGATAGCGAAGCGGCGGAACACGCAAAATGATGGCAACCAAGGACATACCCGATCCAGGTCACCCAAAAGGAAGGATGACGTAAGGGAAACGGTGTTCAAAAGGTTTTGCCCAATGTGTGTTCCACCGACAAGGAGATAGGGAGGGAAGTGTTTCCATATGTTCCAAAGACCACATGCAACAAGCCCGCCACGATACCGGAAGAAAAGAGAGGAGCAACCGCAAGGGTTCTCAACCGTGGCCGATAGGATCAAGGTTGGGAAGTCACGAAACCGAAAAAATCGGTCGCGGAAGGCGAATAACTGTTTAAACGAGGAACCTCACGGAAGCGAAGGCCGAGGATCCGAAGTCAAAAAGCGGAAGCCAAATAATTATGCCTGCAACCTGGCCAGACCTCGGGTCTGCAAGGAAACTGATCTATTCACTCCGCGTATCCGCTACTTCGAAATGCACGTAAAAACGCGGATGCCAACCAACGTGAAAACATATGATGGGAGCGGAGACCCTGAGGATCATCTAAAGATCTTCCAGGCAGCAGCAAAGGTGGAACGATGGGCCATGCCAACATGGTGTCACATGTTCAACTCCACGCTCACCGGATCCGCTAGGGTCTGGTTTGATGACCTTCCGCCCGAATCAATAGATAGCTACGACAAGCTAAAAGAGGTTTTCTTGACTAACTTCCTGCAACAAAAGAAATGTATCAAAGACCCTGTGGAGATTCATCACATCAAGCAAAAGGATGGAGAACTAACGGAAGACTTCGTACAAAGATTCAAAGAAGAGACAAGGAACGTAAAGGGAGCCCCAGAAATTATGAAGATCTCGTGATTCATGCATGCGATTCTCGATCCAGAATCGATTAAGCGGTACGCATGACGAGTCCCAAGTCAATGGTCAAGTAATGAATATAATTACTTCCTTTCTTAAAGGGAAGCAAGCTGCAGGAAGACGTGATAGGAAAAGGCCATGGATACAAAGACCAATGGAACAAGCAACAATCAAGCATCGACAATATTTTAGGAAAGAAATTAAGAATAAATCAAGAGCTAAGGAAAGGAGGCAAGGTTTCCGCAGACTGATAAGGCCGCCCGAGGAAATGCCAACGACAAGAAGAGCTAGGTCGCCAGGCCCGTCCTCAACTACTGTGATCAAAGAAAAGGTCAATGTAAAGTTCTGTGAATTCCACGGGAAAGCAAAACATACCACAGAAGACTGTTTGCATTTGAAGAAGCAGAGAGAAGCAAAAAAGAAAGAACCGATGGTAGAAGCTGATGAATAGCAAGAATAAACGGAATCGCACGCGCATCAAAAAAATGTAGAAAGGAGTAACAGCAAGGAAGGAAACATACTACGAATGCGAGCGGAAAACACAGTGCGGAAACAGCTCCCAGAGAATAAAAAGAGACAGAAACCCGTAACCTGTAAAGAGTTAGCTCTGGAAGAGGTAACACACCAAAGAAGTACGCAGAAGTCGCGGCGGACATGACATAATAAACACAAGTCATGAAAAGGGAGATAATAAATAACAAAAAGGCAAGTGCGGAGGTAAAAGGATAAACCTTATCCATATAACTAGAAAGGAAGAAATCTGCAAGTACATATACGCGTTCCTTCCCAAGGAATATCATGTCAAATAAAGCAGAAAAATACACCCAGGCTACGAACCTAGGCATGTAATAACCTACCAACTGGTAGAAAAAGACAAACGCTAGCGCATGAAAAACAGTAAAATCTTCGCTATAAATGCGCGAAGTAAAAAAGGAGGACACCAGAAAAGCAAAAGCAATAATCGCCGTTCTCCAAAATCAAACATTCCTAAAAAGAAAAGTCTGAAGAAGTTTGTTCCCATGGCAACATATCGCCAAAACATCGGCAGTGAAAACATACATAACCTAAACCTTTATCACCATCACAAGGAAAAAACGAAGGAGAACATGGAAAGCACATAAATATGTTCTTAAATGACTACTAATAACACTTAGTCGTTCTAAAATGACGGCTAATCACCCACCACCACAAAACACCATGACACCCCGTCATTCAAACCTCCTCCTACGGCGTTTCCAAGTACCTTGCCAATTAGAGTTGTGGCTCTCGTGACCGGAGCACTACTGTCGATTAGACTCCCAGCAGCGATCAGGAAGCAAGATCGAACAGGTGCTCACGGGTCAACTGCGGAGACAGCCGGGTCAAGGAGGCACGTGGGAACTGAAATGGTAAGGGCGGGAATGGTGGAGTGTGAAAAGGATGGGTCCTCGGGGAAGGATAAAAGGAACGCTAGGGCAATGAGTATATCAAGAAGTCCCTAGCTATTAGGAAGCTTCCTTATAATGGCAAGCAACAAAGGATGCAAACCACGATACATCCTATTGTTGTTGCACCCCGCCCCAGACGAGCACATGTCTACCGACCAAAGTGAATCTGGTCGGACGGATCGAACGAAGCTAAAATGACCCGACTTGCGGGGCCGGATATATATACAAAGCTACTCTCACGGCTACACTTTCAAAAACACAAGGATGAAAGGTAACACACTGGTAGCTCCTCGTGGATCATCGTCGAAGAGAGTGACACGAGATCTCGGAGGAAAAGTAGCATACAAGGAGAGGATTCTAGCCCACGAAGAAAGTACGGATACTCACAAAGACGTTATCCACATCGACAAAGCCAAAGGAAAAAAAAGGCAAAAAGTAAGAATAGCATACGGATGACAATCAAAACAAATTTCCGTAATACAAGAAATCTCCCAAATAAAACAATGTTTGTCATTAGCAGAATTCTGAAGAGAAGCAATGCTTGAGTAGCCACAGAAGTAAAAGAGTAAAGCCGATGGCAGGGAAGTATAAAATGTATTTGAATTTACCTATTTTTGTAATGTATTTAAAAAAATATGATCAGTTAATAAAAGAATGATGAAGATTAGCTACTTTCATTATTTTATTCTTTAAAATGTTTTTATCTTTATTAAGTGCATAAGACGCGCAAACACATGAATTGGGTACAGCCCAAAATATGTTATTTCCGAATAGCATAAGGTTATCACGAATAACACAACTGGTGAACAACTTAATCATCAGAGTACGTAAGAGGTATTGGAAGCCCAGTACTGGGAGGATAGCCCAAAATTATCCAAAGACTATTACAAACATGCATATCCGTATAACGTTAAAAATAGCACCGCATGCATAAAAAGAGTATGTGCGCAAAGACTATTACAAGCGTGCATATCCGAATAACTTTAAAATAGCACCGCATGCATAAAAAGAGTATGTGTGCGAAAGACTATTACAAAACGTGCATATCCGTATAACGTTAAAAATAGCAAACAAAAATGGAAAATAACATACATCAAGGAATCAAGAACTTGCATAAGGGAAAAGTTGTAGCATACATGCAAAGCAAAGAAAGCATGCCGAAAGATAAGCAAAAAAGGCTGAAAACAATCATCAGAAGTATCACGAAACAAACAGATGCATTGTTCGGATGATTACAAGATAAAAAAACTAACTAAATCCGCACTAAAGCGGTAGTACTTGCTTAAGGCTCGGTCGAACAATGGAGACCTCGCTAACTCCGTAAGATGGGTCATTTGCAACCTCAACAAGGGTGTTGGACCCACCAACATCATAATCTTTAACAGAAAGGGGTATCGCGGAAATATCAGAAGTACTGATAGGAAGAGGCGCAACCGGCAAAGAAGCAGTACAAACAGAGGCCAACTCACTAGTTGAAGATGTTTCCACACCCATTACGTTACGAGCGGACAAAGGATCAATGGAAGAATTGTAAACATCGGAATAGAGAACCGAT
This sequence comes from Chrysanthemum lavandulifolium, assembly GCA_022545495.1. NCBI lineage: Eukaryota > Viridiplantae > Streptophyta > Magnoliopsida > Asterales > Asteraceae > Chrysanthemum > Chrysanthemum lavandulifolium. The sequence goes on along the minus strand of CM040238.1, from coordinate 161,312,494 downwards.
AACCATCAAGGCGTTTTCTAACCTGATCAACCCTCCTTTGAACAACCTCCAAAGAGCAAGACAAAGAGCTGTTGCCAACAATAACATTACTGCCCTTATCATAAACAGGGAAAATGAGTTGCTCAAGATCCGGCTGTAACCCTGCAATCATAGGAGCATTCGCGGAAGGCTCATCAACACGGAGAAGGTCCATAACTTCCGCAATACCAGCATTCTTGCTGGACTTAAGCACGAAGAGCAAAGAAAACTCCACATTTTCAAGGGCCCTCACAGCGGAAACATAGTGATCTTCTGCAGAGGGATAATATGCAGCAAGCTCAACAAGCTCTCTTTTCTCCTTACCATGGATGATGCCCGCAACTAAGCCTTCTTGCATACCCTTATCAACGGCACGCTCAATAACCTTTGTCATTGCCGCAGTGTACTCTGGAGAGTTTAAGCACTTAAACACATCGAGGCTCATACCGTTTGTTAATAACCAACGACGGCTAGATAATAGTGTAAGGAATCGAGGATAAAACTCCTCATCAAGATTACTAGCCAGGGCATACAAGTCAGCAACAGCCGAATCAACCTTCCGCAAAAGTTCGCCCATCTTAGCATCCTGAATCTTACAAAATTCCTCCTCCAAAGCAGCAAAGGACGGAGCTCGACTGCGGAGCTCAGAGCATGACTCCTCCAAAGTCCGTACCTACAAACAAAACAAAGTTAAAAAACAACGGAGAAAAAACAAGAGGAACAACAATAAAAAAAAGGGGGCACGGATGCACACCTGTCCGGAAAGACTAGAATTCTGAGAGTTATAAACAACAACCTCAGCTCTCAAGGTCGATAACTCAAAATCTTTAGCATCGAGAGACGATTGAAGTGTTGCCACCTCGGCTCGAAGAGAAGTTCGTTCTTCCTCAAGCCAGCACGGTTCTTCAAAGATGAAAGATCCGCAGAAGAAGTCGCTAAAGACGCAGCAGCGGCGGACGCCCGAAGAAATAGCATTGGCAACCTCGGACTTGAGTCGAAATATCCTTATCCTTACTCGCCAACAAAGACAATAAGAGTTTCCGCCCATAGCATTATATTCTAAACGACGAACTTCAGAACTAAAGCACAATTGTCGCGCCACGGCAACATTAAACTCACCCAGGAGGCGTTCATACCCCATATCACGGATAGAGGAAAAAAAGGTAGGAGGAGCGAACTCGTCCACCATAGAACGACACTCATCAACATCATCAAGAAGCGAACTCTTGGCGACATTCCACTTCGAAATATGAACACCAGATAAAGAGCTAGAGTCTGGGTCATCAACAGTCCGAATGTCCTCAGCCGAGACATCAAGACCCGAAAGGTCATTAAGAATCGGATAAACACCACCAACCGGAGAAAGGCCATCTGGAAAAGAGGAAGGAACATTCACTAGACCTTTCCCCTTCTCAATAGAATAAGCAGCAGTAATGACGGCATCCGTCATAACAGGCGCAGGGGAACTGCGAATAAGCAAGCGAAGAAAAAGTAAATAAAAGGGAGAAGAGACAAAAGAATAACAAAAAATAAAAGCATAAACAAACAAACCTGGAAGGAGAACCATCAGGATGGAGCAAACCAAAACCAGATTCAGTGGGCATCCCAACAACTCATAAAGGGGAATAATTGATAATAAAGGAGAAGAAGAAGAATGAGTGGGCAAAGCATTTAAACAATATTCAAGAGTTTGCGAACTTTGAGCTAGCAACATCTTAATGGACTCTGAAGACTTACCACCAGTAGAGGCCCTACTAGAATCATTAAGGTTGCTCCTCGCCTTTTTAGGGGGATGAACGAGGTTGATACCAACTTTCCTCTTCTTCCTACCAGAACCAGAAGCCACCCCACTGTCAAAGCCAATATCAGAACCTCAATAATCAGGTCGCGGAACAACACCACCAGATGATTGAGAAACTCCGACTCCCGAACAAACAGTTACACGCTCAACTTCACCAGAAGAAGGAGGAACAAGAGAGACAGTACGACCTTCGGTCACCTTTAGCGAAGGAACTTCATCATCCTTCCGTGGCCGAGTATCAACAAGCAATTCCATCAGGTTTTTATTCTTGACCAACGACAACAAATCTATAGCTACAACAAACAGACAAAACAGAAACATAGATCAGAAGAAAATCAAGATAAAGTAGTAAAAGGAAAAAACATAGATACGGCATACCCACCCCGATTCTCTTGATCATAAAACACAGGATAAAAGTCATTGCCCAAAGTGTAATTACGGCTCAACCCAACCAAACAAAGGAAAGGCACGGAAACTTAACAAAGGAAGAAGCATTGGTAACAAGGGAGGCAACATGTTCAAGATCAAATTCATTGTCCTTGGGGTGGTATCCTTAGGAAGATGTCCACCAACGAAGAAAGGATGAATAGAAGGACAAGCAAATGAGTCAATCCGAAAAAGTGGTCGCTCCAACTTTTAAGGCAATCAAGGGCTTGGTATAGCAAACACCAAAGCTATCAGCACGTTTACTAAAAGAAAGCCAGCCATAACTCCGAGATAAGATATAAAAACACCTAAACAAACCAACTGAGGGTTCAATACCAAGTGCAAAACAAAGAATTTCAAATTGAGAAACCTGAGCAACACCAATGACAGAAAGCTACGAGATATGAATACGATAGTAGTCCAGAATCGAAACAAGAAAAGAGGACAAGGGAAGGCGGAAATTAGCAAAATCAAAAAAACGAGTATAAACACCGATCTTTTCATTTGGCGTTTCACGAATACTTTTGTCGGGATCAGGCAATTTCGGATGAACAAAGCGCGGAATCGAATAATCAATACAGAAACGATCAAGTGCCTTCTGGGATAATTTAGACTTGGTAGAAGAAAAAGTACCCATAACGGAAAAAGAAAAAGGGAATCAAGAACCTAACCTGACTGCAGAACGTGGAAAACAGATACAACCAAAAGTAAAACCAGATTGAAGAATAGCATTCGCAACAGAAGAGCAGTAAAAAGAAAAAATGGCTAAAGCCAACACATGGGATATTTATACAAACAGAATGATGATTAACTTAGAAAAACCTAGGAGAGGACACGCGTCCAAAAATAATCTACTCCAATGATCAAAGTCAAAACTACGTGGATAAGGATAATAGAAGACCAAGGGCCCACGGAGTTAAATCAACCAGAGCATGAAAAGCCGTAAAACGTCCACGTTGTAAAAAACACCTCCCAAGGAAAGGGAGCGTCAAAGGAACGCTTCAAGAACGCGGAAGAGAAATTGATCCGCAAGAAGTAGTCTAAGTAAATCCACCACGTGCGACAATATCCGCACGCAATGCACATAATAGACCTGGGGACCGGATGGTATAGCAGCCCTAAAGGGTAGAAAAAGCATTTCGAAAGGAAAAACGCACGATGAAATCCTTAGTCAACTCAAGTCTAGTGACGTCCACCGCATGCGACAATATCCGCATGCAATGAACATACTAGACTGGGGGGACTTGATGACGTATAATATGTACAACAGGCCTACTAAGCCTAATACATACTCTACGTCCATTCTAGGCTCAGGCCCAATGATTACAAATCCTGGACTCAGGTCCAACAATCACAAACCCTGGGCCAACAGTAAGCCCAATGACTAAATTAGCTATGGCCCAGGCCTTGAGATGCGCGCGAGGTACATAACGGGCTGAACCTTCAACCATTAGGCCTCCACGTCCGCATACGCGATTAACACGGAACCCTTGTCCGCCGAGGGTTCGGCTCCGACGACTAACCATTATATGCGATAATTCAAGAGGCCCCAGCGGCAAACCTCGCCTATAAAAGGGGCTCTAATCCTCATACAAGGTACAAAAACTTTCTCTCTCATAATTATACACACATACTTCTACTTTCCCTCTCAAGAATGTGCACTTACTCTCACACGGAGTCTAATCGTGGGGTCCATCCCACGGTAAGACTAACGGTTTACGCTTTCTTGTGCAGAACACCACTCTTATTACTTAGATTAGTACAAAACAAGCTCACCAAAGGCTTACCGACCCAGTCCAAGAAGCTACGCCCGCACCTTCTATAACCCGTCGCACAAATTGTACTAACAACCTCGTTGTGGCTAAAAGCTTATTTAACAAATGTCATGAACATTAGCGTGATTGAATGATTACCAAAATGGCTAAGTCTATTTATTAGCAATGTACTTTCACCATTTTACAAATCTAGTTAACCAACTTTTTTATTACCAATATAGTCATTAAAACTTTCGAATTGTGAAGAATATCGATAACTTTTTAGTGAACTAACTAAAATACCCTTGTGTTTTTCACATACAATTGCATCGTTAGTCCTTTATACTAACGATCGTTAGTAAATAACTTAAATCTTGGTTTTCTTACGGTCTTGTTCGTTTATACACTTTTCATCCGTATGTACACGTTTTCGTCCGTTTATGCACGTTTTCATTCGTTTTTACATGTTTTCGTCCGTGTTTGCACGTTTTGTCCGTTTTTACACGTTTTTGTCTGTTTTTACACGTTTTCATTCATTTTTGCACGATTTTCGTTCGTTTTTGCACGTCTTCATCCGTTTTTACACGTTCTCATCCTTTTTTACACGTTTTTGTCCATTTTTACACATTTTTGTCTTTTTTATACGTTTTTATCCGTTTTTACGTGTTTTTGTCAGTTTTCGTTCGTTTTTACACGTTTTTGTCCATTTTTACACATTTTTGTCATTTTTATACGTTTTTATCCGTTTTACGTGTTTTCGTCGTTTTTTCGTTTTACCGTTTTTGTTTTGTCCTTTTTACGTTTTAGTCCGTTATTAAACGTATTCATTCACTTTTGACGCGTTTACACGTTTTGTCCATTTTGCTTTCATCTTTTTACGTCCCATCCATTTTATTGGTTTTCATCCATTTTAAATGTGTAAAATGGACAAAAGGTGTAAAAATAGATGAAAACGTGCAAAAACAAATGAAAACGTGTGAAAACAGATGAAAACGTGTAAAAACGGACGAAAACATGCCAAAACATACGAAAACGTGTAAAAATGGACGAAAACGTGTAAAAACGAACGAAAACATGCAAAATTGAAGAAAAACGTGTAAAAACAAATGAAAACGGACGAAAACATGCAAAAACATATGAAAACGTGTAAAGATGGACGAAAACGTGTAAAAACGAACGAAAACATGCAAAATTGAACAAAAACGTGTAAAAACAAATGAAAACGTGCAAAAATGTACGAAAACATGTAAAATGGACGAAACGGTAAAACCGGCGAAAACATGCAAAATAAATGAAAACGTAAACGGACGAAAGCGTGCAAAACGAACAAAACGTAAAAACTAATGAAAATGTGTAATAACGGATGAAAACGCAAAACGAACGAAAACGGACAAAAGCGTAAAATCGAATGAAAGCGTATGAAAACGTGTAAAACGGACAAAACGTGAAAAGTAGACGAAAACGTAAAACCGGCGGCGTGTACAAACGAACGAAACGCATAAAAACGGGTGAAAAATTACGGCGTGTAAAAACGAATGAAAACGTGCAAAAATTGACGAAAACGTGAAAAAACGGATGAAAACGTGAAATAACGGACAAAAACGTAAAAAACCTAATTTTAAGTTATTTACTAACGGTCGTTAGTATAAAGGACTAACGATGCAAGTGTGTGTGAAGAACACAAGGGTATTTACGTTAAGAAGAAAAAGAACACAATGGTATTTTAGTCGGTTCACTAGAAAGTTACCAATATTTTCACAATTTGAAGGTTTTAATGATTGTATTGTTAATAAAAAAAAAAGTTGGTTATCTAGATTTGTAAAATTGTGATAGTAATCTAATAATTGGACTTAAGCGTAACAAAAGAAATTCAAATTAAAACCACTAAATATTAAAAGGCTAATGATTTGCACACTATTCTTTTTTATTTGCACACTCCATTCTGCATTATAAACAGTTGTACATTTGTTGATGCTGCTTTACTGGGTTTATACATTAGAGTGTGCGGATAAAAAAAAAGAGTGTGCCAATCAACTCCTTATATATTAAAAAGGTATTTTTATCAAACCACTTTACTCGAGTTTTAAAACTTTCAAGAAAATGTTGTTCCCTCTTTATACTAAGTTCGCTGATATGAAATGATTATAACTCTATGTATAAGAGCTGACTTTGATGTTGGTTAATTTTCTCGGAATAGTAACTTAGAAGTGATGAGGTATGTTATCCTCCGGATACTTTGGAGGAGGTAATCACAGTTAGTCCTTAATATTCCTAAGATATTGATGCAGGAGCAGTGCCTACTCAGGAGGCATAGTGAGCGGATAAATGCTCTCAGAAGCATAGTAATGAGGCGGTGCTCGCTCAAGAAGTATAATGATGAGCAGTGCCTACTTAGGAAGTATAGTGATGAAACAAGGTCCGCTTAGGAGGCATAATGACGAGCAAATGCATGCATCGGAGCTAGTACACTAGCGGGCGACATACAAGTACAATGATGTAATAATAAGCATGGAGGCCCTGGGCCACAACTATATTGTGGCATAACGACAACTTGGACCCCAAGGACCATGCCTGGTGCTCATCAGCAACTTACATGTTGCACATAAATGATAAACCTGTCCCCACAGTACTTGTGTCGTGGAGCACACTCTAGGTAGTATAAATAGAGCCATCCACCTTAGTGGAAGAGAGGTTCACACACTTCGCTACACTTTCTACTCCTCACTCACCTCTCTTACTATCTCTCTCTAGTTTCTCTCACTAGAACTTATGCAAAGCATATACTTATTCTCACACCGGAGCTTGGTCTCGGATTAAAAACCCGGGGCGAGCTAACGGTGTTCTTTCTTATTTTATCTAGAGATGAAGGAGCAACTGCAAGACCTCCGCAGGAGAAACTACAAGACTTCCGCAGGAGCAACTACAAAGCCTCCGCAGAGCAGCTCCTAAGCATCGTGGTGAAGAGCACTTACGGAAATTTGCTCAAAAGCAGTAACATCAGCCAAACGCTCTACAATCACTTATAGGAAAGTTAGGCACAAAGCATAATCTGTTTAAGGTATTTGTCCTATCACTATATGGTTTAGGCACTAACTATAACATCACATGTTCTTGTTACTATAGCGAACTTACATCAGAAGTCCATGTATCTAGCATCAAGACAGAATTTGTAGGAATTCGGATTGTCCAATTTAGAATATAGTTCTACATGAATAAGTTTGGTTTGATAATACCATAAGAGTTCATACCTATTTATAGCAAGGCATAACTGAAATTTGCATGCATTTCCTGGCTAAGGATCATCCTAATACTATGAGGGATTCTAAATGATTTGTTTCAAGACAATAAGTTACCGTCCACCACATCTACGGTGACATAACTCTACATCCTACAGAAAAGTACCCTTTACTAAATCGAACGTATCTGCTAGATACATTGTGTTTGTTTTCTGGCAGGTGTCATGGTTCATATCTGTTAAAAAGTTTGGTGCAAGTCAGTGAGGCAAATAGTTGGTTTGAGAACGACGTTATGGTTGTTGGCAAATTCATTGGTATAAACTATGAAGATATGAGAGATTAGACCAATTGAAAGTACGTATTTTGTCAACTTGTACCAAAGTAGTACGAAGAATTATTGTCACAATCAAACAATTATGTTAGCTTTTGTCAACAGTCGACCATCGTTTTAAAAGGCCTGCCTTCCTTTCTACTTGGACTTTACCTCGCCGGCTCCTTGAATTTATGAGTCAATGGTAAGCACACAAAATATAGGTGTTCCAGTTCTTGATATTACAATCCTAACTGCAGCAGCAGCTCCTACTGTATTACCATGAGTCCATGAGTCATAATCAAACCTTAAATTATCAAAATGCACTATGTTAATGCTAAAAAGGCCATAGTTTTCATGTTTCTTGATTACAAAGTGACCATCATCACTCCTTTCTACAGATATATACGACAAGTGAGTATGAATATGATTGCATTCAAAAATCTGAATTACCACTTCTATACTTGTATGTCATTCAAGATCAAACATCACAACAATCAATTTAAAAACATATAATAAAAATTCAAAATAAACTTGATGTTCAAATACAACCATGTCAGTCGTTTATCTCAGATCGGGCTTTAGGATTTGTAAAACAAGTGTGCTCCAGGTTTATAGCACTCATAGGGGGTGTTTGGATATGTGCTCTGAAACTAATTATTTATGTAATATGACTTGAAGCCTGCCATACTTAGTTTCTAGTGTTTAGATAAGCATATTCTGGTTTTAATTATCTTATTAGTAAAGTGTTATATACAAAATTTCATACACTATGCAACAAAACTGACTATCAAAATGACAAAACAATTTTTTTTTTGAGAGACTGATCATCTCATTTCATCTAGGATTCATCTGCATTATCATAAACAGTGCATTTATAATCATGTTTGTTCTTAACTTAAACTTTGCCTCCTGTCAAGTTGACACACACGCCAGCAACAAGACAGAATCTACAGCCTGCTTCTTCGGACTGCTCTTGACTTTACCTCGGTTATATCTTCATAGAATACTTATTCGCAGGTCGTTACCGCCAGCATCTACATCCAAATGCAAGTCAAATTTACTCTAAATTCATCGATCATCATTTATATAAGTCCTTACAATTGCATAGCTGCAAATAAATCTCTTGCAACATCCATCTATCCGAAATATATTTCCCAGCCATGCTACTAAAATTCTTCGGGTCCCGGACGCATAATGTTCCTCCAAATCCCGTTCCTGATCCTACATCTAAACAAGTTGTGGTAGCACAAAAGCCGTTGATCATGAAGATCATACATGCTGGAGGTATCGTTGAACGGCACTACATGGCATTACCTGCTGCTTGTATTATTAATAAGTATCCAAATTATGTATTGGCCCGACCAGAAATATTCCGCAGGCCATGGGACCCAATAATCAGACCAGATGAGATTCTCGTCCCTGGGGAAAAGTATTTTGTTGTCCCTATTCCAACTGTGAAAAAGCTTCGTAGGAGAACGAGGAAACCAAGTTTAGATATGTCTAGTCTGATTAGTCAAGATTATAAAGATTTATCGTCTTCTAGTAAATCTCTGTCGACATCCAAAGTTAAGCCAGTTAGTAATCGTCGTGTTCATTTCAAAGGCATTGAGGGTAAGATCAGAAATGATTTGGGTGGCATGGAAGATAAGATGAAAAAGAAGAAGAAAAGCTCGTATAGTAAAGGATCAAGGAAGAAGAATGTACGTTTTTCATCCCCACTTACGATGATTAAAGAAACTGAAGGTTCCGACGAAGATTGACGTTTTTTTTACATGTTTTAATTTCTAATAACTTTTTGATGGATTAACCAGTCGCTACTGTGTCTTATGTACCTTTGTTGTTCAGCCTGCTTCATTCATTTAATTTTTTTTGTTTAGGACCATTCACTTGGATATTCAAACTACATAACTCATGGTTTAAGACCTTTTGTAAGCCATGAACTTATATACATGTCATTTGTTTTAATGGTGCCCAGACTGTACGTCCTACGAAAATCATATATATGTTACGGGTTCAGGTCTCATTAGAGACATTCGCAATATATACCATTTAAAGTAACATGGCAAAAAAGACTCCAGAATATATTGAGGGGGTAAAATTATGTGGTGTATAAAAGAAGGATAATAGTAACCATCAGAATTTCAACAAAAAGAGCAAAGAAGATGCAATTATTTGTTATAGAATTTAAAGCTCCCACAAAAAAGAAAAGAAAAGACACATTGATGTTCATCCTTTTCATCTTTTAGAATCTTATCCATTAACAAAGAACAAAGGTGGAACATGATCAAGATTCTGCCAATATCACAAAAGGTAAATTATCTTCAAACTTTTTGGTCCTTTTCCTCACATTTTCCTCATGAATGCCGTACACAGACACACGAACATGTTGGCGTGTTTGCATTAGACCATTATAAGGGCTGCGTACACGCGAACATGTTGGCGTGTTTGCATTAGACCATTATAAGGGAGTGTTTGGAATGCTTACTATATATCTTTATCTACTCGTTCTTTTCAAAATAAGTTGCTTATGCAAAACAGCATTATCGAATTTACTATTAACGACATAAAAAATTTCAACACACAATCCTAAACAATCTTAAAACTACGTACATGCTATATCAAAACGCAATTAGCACAAAAGCAGTTTTAATAACCATTTCCTAACACCCCCTATAATGAACCTGTTTTAAGTGATCTTAATCCTATCTGTTTTATCTGATCTGCTAGGTTTGTGTATGTTTCCGTCTCAAATTAAACTGATTCCTTAAAAAACAAATGGCAGACAACACGGTCATGGCTGCACAGCCAGAAAAACAACTAAATTTATCGCTGCAACAACTATCTCTAGAAGATGACACGAACAACAACAAAGGAACCATTTCAACATCAACACCACTATCCCCAACAGCAAAGAAACCAAAGGCAAATTGCCTATGTGCACCAACCACACATGCTGGTTCCTTCAGGTGTCGCCGCCACCGTAACAGTGCCTCAGTTGGTTCCAATCTTTCTGAGTTAGCAAACAAAAGAACCGCTTCCTTTGGTTCAAATCTTTGTCAGTTAGATAACAACAAAAGATCTAGGAATGCTAGTAAATTTTGTACATAAACTCATGTACTATGTATTAACTGAAACATATGCAATTCATTCACCAATCTAATACAAACTAGAATTCACGCGAAAAGACAAAGCTAGTTTCTCAGATGCATGACACGGAAACTTGATATATACAAAATTCATAATATTTAACCGACTCTACTCTTTACACTAACTTAGCTAATCTTGATGAACAAACACAAAACGCTCACATTGGGCAAGTGTTTTCTTCGGTATCTATGGGACCCATCAAGTGGTTTCTACAAAGTGGACAAGTTACGTTCCAGTAGTTTAACCATTTCTCGAGGCAACATTTATGGAAAACATGTCCACACGAAAGATGATTAATATCTGCGTCTGGTTTGAACTCGATCAAACACACGGAACATTCTTGTTTTGTGGTACAAAATAAGGACTCGTACCGCAGTGTTGGGTTCTGGCTTCTGAATTCCTCCATGTAAGTTTCTGAAGGGCTTCCTCGGCATTCAACTGGTTCTATGAAGTTAGGAAATTCCTCCCGTGATGTCATACGGATCCCGATGACACAAAGGATGGAACGCAGAAGTTCCTTCATGATGGATATTGACATGGCTGTTTTGACCAAAATCACACACATGATTCCAGCATCAGAAGGGTTCGAGTATGGCGAGAGACCCATGATAATTTCAACCTGAATATAACACAGAAATGACCAAATTAGGTGAGCTTAAAAATATGGCCTTACAGGGACTAATATGGTTTTGCATATACTAGAAATCTGCAAATAAACTTTCACAAGTAGCATCAATTAGTACACATACAAGACTCACCTAGTGACCTTTAAACCCAATGGTAGCTATGCCGTGTCGTGTTTAAGTTATAAGTTCAAGGCTCTTTGAACATACGTGTGTAAGTTTCTTGCTTTTCAAAGAAACACGCATTACATGCGATTAGAAATTTAGTTTAAAGGTTGCGTATTCGAAAAATGGGTCGTTTTTGTCCATTTAAAAAAAAAGCAACAGCCATTTTTGGACTAACATCAAAGTGGCCTAGTTGGCTGCTTGGTAACCATGTACTTTTCAATCAAATAATTCCAATAACAATCAACAAATTAAACTATGCTCCATTATTGCTTCTTGAAATAAGTTATTATAAAGTAGGATAGAAAAAAATTAATTAAAAATCTAACCATTGTTAATGTGAGCACGCTAAAACTCCCTAAAAATTGGTTATAAGCAGTTAATTGTGTTTATCATTGATCACAAAATCGAACATAAAAGAATAATAATAAAAATAAAAAAAGTAAATTATGCATATGCTAAAGTCTTGCAAATAGCACTGCACGGGTATGTTTTACAAACTTAATGAGTAAAAAATATTTATTAAATTCGGATACGACCTATGTTAACATTAGGAACAGGGGAACAATAAAAATTAAATAAGGTGTTTGTTTGTTAAGAGACTCTAAGTCTGAATTTTATTCGCACATATGAATCTGAATATGTGGTGGAAAACTCCGAATCTGAATCAAAGAATGTCGTTTGTTTTTTCAAATGTCTAAATGATTAGAACACAAAAAACTAGTTTTAATATCATTAAGAGGTAGTAAGATCCTCTTTCAAGTCTTGCTCGGCAAGAGGTTTAAACCTCTTAACGTATCTAAACGAGGGAAAAAAACAAACACCCTTAATTGTCAAAAGCTCTTAACGGTTCAGATTTATAGGCTATTAAGAGATATTAAGTGATTTTACTAAGAAAACAATACATCTTGGAAAAAATTTCCTAGGAGCACTTAGCAAGTTGGCATAATATGATAATCAACACAATTTTCATTTCAATTCATGCACATGTATCTGTGATTCTATAGATACAAAACAAATTAAGCCATAAGCATAACAAATCATTCATTTTATTATTACTTTTAGAGTAAATTGCACAAAAAGTATCATAATTAAGGTCAATTTAAATTTTAGGTACTCAATTTTTTTCTCAGTTCAAGGTGTCGAAGTTATTTTTGTGCGATGCGAAATTTTTTCAACTTTTCAAAAGCGATTACCGGTCATAATTTTAGCGGAAATTATTTTAAATGCTCAAATATAACGATACATTATATTAATTAACCAATTCCGCCGAAGAAATACCGATAACATATTTTGAAAAGTCGAAAAAACTCTTACATTGCAAAAAAATAATTTGGATACACCTAAAATTTAAATTGACCTATGATAACTTTTGTGCGTTACCCTTGCTTTTATTAATATGCAAAATAAACTTACAAACTCACACTATATACACTAAAATGATTTCACACAATTGTTTTTAGAGAAATGATACATAGGCAAAAACTTGGCCAATGGACTAAAACACTTGGCAAGATACTTACAGGTTGTAAAATAAGCGGTCCTTGTCTACGGCCGTCGGGATCTCGCCAAGTGTTTTTAGTCACTTTAAATCGCGTTTTAGGCCTATGTATCATTCTCTTGTTTTAACCAGTTCAAATTAACCTACAACCACATCATATACCGGTAAACTACAAGCCATCTGATTTTATTAAGAAAACACAACAATAAACATGAAAAACATCCTCAAAAACATGTTGAGATCAGATCATTTCATATAAAGCTGATAAAACAAAACAACATATTCAACTTCAACACTTCAAAACACAACACATAGTACATCTAAAAACAAAACAAAAGAGACAAAGATACTTACTTAGAAGCTTGAAGATGGAATGGGTAGTTGAAACTGAGGTTGGTTTCTAAATAGAAATGATAAAGAAAAGATGAGTTGGAAGTTTAATGGCATGTGATGATGTTGCCACCGCTAGTTAATATAAAGGGAAAAGAAACACCTAAGATGAAACAGATAGAGTGATTCCACTAATATATACGCACCAAACTTTCTATTAATGTCAAGTTTCTTATTTTAATATTAAAAATATGTTTTCTAAAATTAAAAAAATATTCTTATTCTTTTATTTTCTCTTTGTATGTATGTAGGACAGTAGGAGTATAAGTTAGTGAAATTGATTAAAAAAAAAAGAAAAAGAAAATGAACATAAGTTTTGTTTAGTTGCACTTCTTTCTTATTTTTACTTAATTAGTTTTGATAGTTAATTTTTTTTTAACGGCAAATATTTATATAAAAATAATCAAAAAACAAGAAGTTGTAGAAAAATTACATTAGTTTTTAAGCCAATTATGTCAAGCTAAACATTAAGAACTTCTACCAATTAACCAAGTAAAAGAAAAAAGCCTAATATTATCAAACAAGTCTTATTTCCTCATTTTTTGAGAGTTAAATGTAACTAAATTTCGATAATTCCAAATGATCCACCAAGTAGTCACCATGATCACTTGAATTCCATTCTTGTAATTATTTGAATTTGGAGACTATCCATCCATGATGTCCATGCAGTACAACAACTTATTTGGGAAGTACATATCACACCTACAACGACTAGCGCTAAATGCTTGCGACCACTTCACATTTATAAAAGATAAGATCGTTTGATTCCATACCGTTCGAACATAACGGTCGCATTATAGATTGAATATCGAACCTTGTTTCGAGAGATTTAGGCGAATAGAAAGTCTATCCAACCATAATCTCTATAAGAAGATGTTCACCTTCTCATAATACTTTTAGACCAAATAGTAGAAGCATCAGTGTCGGAAGAATGTTATCATCAATATGCTCTCGTTTATTTTACCGTGAAAGTGTCATCGCCGCTGACTTCCATCTCATTGTCTTGACTAGTAAAACTTATAATCTGTTCCATATCAGTGTTCAAACTAATGAGATGATCCAAGTTCCGGCAAGAAGCAATTGGTCTAGACCACTTCAGGTTCCATTCCCCATTCACAAACTGATCAATAACAACGCATTTGGTTCGGGTCCGGCCTAAATTATCTGTTTTAACGTTGCATGAGAGGTGTATCTCGATCAAGTATCTTTCTAAAATTGAACTTTCGTCTCACATCGATTAATATCTCAACATTTCTAAGCGAACAATACCACTCAAATGTGGCGGGTGATGGAATCAACAATTTTTTTTCCACAAACCGTTTGTTTTACCACGATCATGGCCAAAACCCGAGATCCTCATGAATTGCATTGATGACTTGAGCCCGTAACATGTTGGGTTATTAGCCAACCTCCATCGTCATTTCGAGAAGAGCTAGGTTGAAAGCCTTCAAAGTGCGATGTCTAAACTCCACCCTTTGCATAGGAAGCTAAAATCGTTTCCCACTTTATCCAAATCATGCGTTTGGATTCTATATCCTCTCACCAAAAGAACTTGACACATGAACTTTCAATATCCGATAACATACTTTTCGGAACCTTGAATATCGACATGTAATATATGCCGATGCTCCCCAATACCGCCTTTACAAGAGTTGATCTACCACCAATGGAGATTAATTTGGCTTTCAATTGGATAATCTGGACTTAAACTTCTCGATTAAGCCTTTCCAATGAACTAGGCGATTCATATTTGAGCCTATGGGAAGTCCAAGATATGTGAGCGGAGCGGACCCGACAAGCGACCATTAAGCGAGCCATGTCTTCAATTTTCCCACAAACCGTTTGTTTTACCACGATCATGGCCAAACCCGCATCATCCCATGAATTGCATTGATGACTTGAGCTCGTAACATGTTCGGGTTGTTAGCCAATCTCCGTTGTCATTTCTGGAGAAGAGCTAGGTTAAAAGCCTTCAAACTACCGATGTCTAAACCCCACCTTTTGCATGCGAAGCTATAATAGTTTCCCACTTTATCCAAATCATGTGTTTGGATTATGTATCCTCTCACCAAAAGAACTTGACAAGCAAACTTTCAATATCCGATAAAATACTTTTTGAAACCTTGAATATCGACATGTAATATATGCTAATGCTCCCCAATACCGCCTTTACAAGAGTTGATCTACCACCAATGGAGAGTAATTTGTCCTTCCAATTGGATAATCTAGACTTAAACTTCTCAATCAAGCCTTTACAATGAACTAGGCGATTCATACTTAATCCTATGGAAGTCCAAGATATGTGAGCAGAACGGACCCGCAAAGCAACCCGATAAGTTGAGCCATGTCTTCAATTTCTTCAAAGACACTTCCAAACACATTTGATTTATTAATATTAATCGTAAACCCGATGCCAAGAATAATACATTTAGAACACGAAGAATATTGTCCATTTGAACTGGTTCCACTCTGTCACCAACAAGCGTCATTTGCATAAAGAAGTGAGAGATCCGCGTACTCGGATTACCTACATCCACTCCACTAATCATATTAGAATGGATGGCATCTTTAATCGCAATATGGAGGCCCTCCATAATAAAAATAAAAAGGAATAGAAAAAAGGAATCGCCTTGTCAAAGCCCATTTTAAATGGAGAATTCCGATGTGTGGCTGCCATTAACAATAATGGACGTCCGTGCGGATTTTAAGCACTCGAATTCTATCTGAAAATTGATCTAAAATGTAATCCAAGTAATTCCAATTTTCGGAGTTTTATGCCTTTTCAAAATCAATTTTAAATATCAAGAGTTTCTTCTTACGATATTTGAACGAATCAATAGTTTCACTAAGCAGCAAGGGACCATCAAGAATTTGTCGGCTCGAGATAAACGCCAACTGTTCGTTACTTACAACTTTACCATTCACAGAGGCTAAACGATTTGCAAGAATTTTTGTAATAATATTGTAATGCAAGCCAATTAAGGATATGGGACGATAATCTTTAACAAATGTGGGATAACATAACTTCGGGAAAGAGTTATGAATGTAGAATTAGTGCCTTAGGGTATTTTGAATGTGTTAATACAAATAAGCCGTAAAACGTTTATTTATATTTACGATCTTCAATGTTTTGTCGATAACAAGCGTAAAATCATTTAACGAAACAAATAGAATCGTAAATAGTTTGAGTTAATAGTTTCCTAACACACTTACGTTTTCACATAAAACACTAAAACAAGTATAAGTGATTTTATGATTTAAATACATATGTACAACAACTAGTGTTTACATATTGGGTTATATACTTAAACTAAGTATACTAAAATGGGTAAAACAAGTATATACTAAATGGGTAAAAATAGCAAATGGTATTGACCCATAACCAATGGTTTATATATACCACTTAACCAAGTTCATTGTATCTAGAAAGAAAACCATGGATCAACCCATAACCCATGACCCATAACCAAAAATACCCATGGGCAAGAGGGCGTTCCACGGATCCACGGCTTTGTGTGGAAGGGATCCGTGGGATCGAGAAAGCGATGAAATTTTCTCTATAAATAGAGAGCCATTTCTTCATTTCTTTTCATCACTTCACACACATACTTCCCCTTAGTATTCTAACCCTCTAACCTCATATCCAAGTGATCTATGTAGTTTGTCTTTTATTTTTGTGATCTTTTAGGTTCCTCTTAAAGGAGAGATCACCACTTCTTGAAGACGTGCAAGCTCAAGTCCATGAGTTGCCAAGCTTCGTCATCATCAAGGCAACTAAGGTTCTCTTGTTGATAGTTCTTCCTTTCTCCATAGATGCTGGGTGTCACACCCCCAAAATATCGCAGCGGAACGATAGTGTCATTGGGGTATGACGTCATAGCACAAAGTATGGATAAAGAAAGCGACCTCTATAATGAGGCGTTTTAAAGAGTTTACCATTCGATTAAATAAGTTAAAGTTTACAAAACATGAGATCCCAGTTTGATAATACATAAGGTTTACTAAACATGTCGAATGGTAATTGTTAAAAGCACAAGACTCCAATGTATGCCATGTGACCCAAAAGCTCCATGAAATGCTATCACCTTACGACTGAGATAAACATGCTAAAAAGTGTCAAGACAAAGGTTGGTGAGTTCATAAGTTTGTAATAAAATGATCGAAATACTTTGAGAAATGTTCACAAAGCAAAGGCATTGTAAATCCACCGGAGTTCAAGTTCGCCCATACAAAACTTGCAACACCGTGTGTTCACAACCCATTGCCTAAAATAGAATGACAATCATGAATATGCGCATTAAGGTAGTTAAAAGTATAAATGTCACACAAGGGTCTTCCAACAACTCGTGTTGGGATGTTCCTCAACGACTCAACGTTCACGGTTTGTATCCATATAAATGGCCTTCCAACATATAAATATTGGGATGTTCCTCCAACGACTCACGTTGGTTTGTATCCAAATAAATGGCCTTCCAACATATAAATATTGGGATGTTTGTTTAGGTCTAGTCACTACACGCACCAAGTCTAGAGTATAAGTAATGTTGTTTGGCAAAAGAGTTTAAATGTTTTGATAAATAAGCATGTATCTTGCCCCAAATAGTTTATAAAATTTAAGCGAGTAAAAGCGGGGTATGAACTCACCTGGTATGATTTATATGCTAACAAAATGAAGTGCACGAAAATGAGGCTCGGAAACTATCCGCGACCTAAAATAAATGATATGCTCTATTATAAGTCATGAAACAATGTCGTGCATGCAAACTCATATGATATCCATACCACTTTATGCGTTTTGGAAATAATGTTTATCGTCAAAATATATGTTTATGACATCCCGTCGTATTAAAATACTCTACAAGTAGTTACGTTGAAACAATCTCCTATAATAGTCGCAAAATGGTGCTCACCGAGTGTTAGGAAGCGAACTCAACAGTTTTGGAAAGCTTGTATCATTATCTCAATGTTTTAGTATTTTAGTTTCCATCCTAGAGGTCTCGATCACAAGAAAAATATAGGTTAAGTATGGTACTTTAGTCCAAAAATATAGTTTAAGGGTGGTTTCGGCAAAGTTTGAGTGACTATATTTTATTCGTTACAACTCCGCTAATCAAACGGTCGGTCATTTTGATAAATATACTTGGCGAACTTACTTTTATTAGAAGACATCACTTTATAAAAAGTTCTACATCAATGTTAAAAACAAACTTCAACTTGGTCTCTAGTTTTGCCCTAATATTTGCCTATTAGAAATAATATAGTTTTTCTTATATAATAAAGTTACGGCAACTTTTTGTAAACGTGTATAATTTAATCGTTACAAATCTGTTTTCTACGTTTTAAAGGTCCTTAGATTTGTATCAAAAAATACTAACATATTTTTGACAAGTCGACATAATTTACAACGCCCAAGTTTCATTTTTGACTCGTACAAAATAAGCAATACATGCTGAAATTTCCAGAAAAGTATAGTTTTCGTCGCCAACTTGAAAAATTCATAACTTCTTCGTTATAGCTCCGTTTTAATCCGTTCAAGCGGCCACGGTTTCGTTTTAAAGTATATTTTCTAAATATCTAGGCCAAAATTTTTATCTCTGTCGGATTTTCCAGATTTTTAAAATAAGGACAGACCCTTTTGCAAACTTGTCGAAATGAGTTTTCTCGCGCCAAACCTATTCTAACCTATTCAAAACAACTCCGAAGCTATTCTAATCCTACCATACACCTTCTTAGGGTGTCATGGGTTCCTAGACATCACCAAAAATAATATATAACAAGGAGTAATTATAGGATGACTTATATATACATAACTCTTGAAATCAATGAAAAAGTGGTATAAACCTCATGAAACTTGCATGTTTTCTCAAATAAAATGAAATGACCATAACAATGAATATGAAATATTATGATGAATATGAATGCTTACTAGTAACTTGATGAGGTTATGAGAACAAAGTTTTCCTAATCACCCAAGGTTTATATTGCAAAACCTTAAACAAAGAGTGATACTAGTGTGTTAAAACCTTGTCTTGAAAATTTTATGATGATCTTCCTTGGTCTTTAGGTTGGCGGTTTGCAAGAGAGAAAGAAAGATAGATTTTGATCTTTTACTTGAAAAATGAAGTGAATGAGTTTGATAATTTTAGTATAATACTATATACTTAGTAGATATTTGCAAGACTAAGTGATTCACCTCAAATGACTCACCCCCTTGTCGACAAGGGGGTGTTATCATTTACTTTGATATTTTTTGTTTAAATGTTTAAGTATGATTAAGTGTAAGTTACTTGAAGACTTGTGGTAAGTTGTGTACACATTTGAATATTTAGGGTAGCGTTAGATAAAAATAAATTTTAACGGGTCAAGATAAAATATATTTAGGTCATAAAAATTATAAAAATACATTTCTTGCAAAATTTGAGTGAAATAATAATAATCGTGTAGAATTTAAGAAAACCGTCGTAATTATATAAATATAACAATTTATATACAAAATAAATTTAAAACACTGGGTAAACTCATAATATTATTTTATAACTTAATATGAGTATAAAAATATATCGGGATAATTTTTGGAAGTAACGGATCAATTGTTCAAAAATAATTAATTACGCGATAACGTTTATTTAATATGAAAATAACGTTTAATTGAAAATCCATATGGATTTTCCAAATCCTAACAATTTCCCCCTAAGGGAGGTCACCCCATGAAATACATTTTGCACCCTAGCATTTGATCTTTGTCATCAGTTCTGAGCTCATAGACTTCAATTCTTCAATATCAGCATTCTTTGTGTTTTAGCAGTGATTCTTCAAAGTCCGTATGCTTTGTACTTTCAGTGGAGGTCTTTGAACTGATCCACATCTTGATGATCTTTGAGCCAGTTAGAGATCATTAGCCACAGAAAATCTTTGAATCATCCTTTGTTGTGTTACCTTCATGTGATATTGTGACTTTTGGACTGACATGCTCACACTTTCTGGATCATGACATCTTTTCATCAGAGTAGCGGAAGCATCTTCGTATGTCTTTGAATGTCATGATTTTCTTCAATTAAGTGTGTGTGCTGTGAGCATGCGGTTGTGAATTGACTTCTCAATATCGATCAGTTGCAACCGTCCAATGTTCCTCGCAAACAACGATTAGCAATAAACACACGAAAGTGTCTTTGTTCACTGCTGAATACAGCTGCAATAACTACGGTTCCCGCTGATCAAGATAAAATCGCTCGTGATCGTGTAGAATTCAAGAATCTCCTTGATGTGGTTTCGTGACTTGATCTAGCCGTTCTCAAATCGAAGCGTCCCAAAGTAGACAACAAAGAGTGAGTGAACCAGCGAATTGAGATTCACCGATTGATGATAAATTGATTTGAAAAACAATCGCGTATTGCTTAAGAGAAAGAGTTTTGCAATACGACGAAGGTTTTATGAGAAAGATCAATTTTCAATCAGAAATACTTTTTATATTTGAAACATGAATATACATTCGATGTGCTAGAGAAAAGAATATTTTCACATCGAAAGGTTTTTCACAAGTATTCGTCAATTCATTTCCTAGACCATGGTTGATTCAAGAGTGAATCGCCCCATTGTTTCTATCCAGTTGTCACAAGCTTGATCTTTAGAAAAGATCTCACATGTCACCCACCAAGAGCTTGTTTGATGTTGGCTCTAGAAGGATTTCCATCTCCATCGTGAATACTTTACATATCTCTCAGATGTTCTGGCAATACCACAAGGATAATGTGTAGGACTCTCAATATATACTTACTTTCCACATTGTGTGAAATAGAAAGTCTTCATTAATTTTGTGTCCTAATGAGATTTCTTGTGGATGATCTCTTGGCTCTAGACTCAATAGTTCATTTTGGTTTCCAATTTCGGAGACTAGGGAGAGGGTCTCCTTCTTCAATATCAACAATCTCTAAGAGAAAGTCGATAGATAATGTAGGTTCCCCGTGAGAATGAAACAAGTCCTTTTAAGAGAACTTGAGTAGTTTGGGAAGTTTAGTGCAGTGCGTCACTGGGTCCATGACGTCTTGTCTTCAATACCGGTGTTACCTTAGTAACCACCAGTAGCATATGTATTGAACCCGGTTTCTGCCCTAAGGTTGAATTATTAGAGGGCTATTTCTTTTCACCCTTTTCTCATTTTATTTATTTTTCATTCTTCAACACCTTTAGTGCTTACCTAGACTTCATAACTAGAACCTTGTTGGGTTTGTTCCAATACTAGCTCTGTCTCGGTCGGCACTCTTCCCACATTCTCATTTTTCTCCTTTTTACATCATTGCTAAGGACTTCTACACTAACTAGTGGATTGTCCCTCGGTAGATCCCTCCGGCTCTGGCGGGATCGTGGGAACTAATACCTAACCTTACCATCCTTATAACACCAATGCATAAATTAAAGTGGTCGGTCTTGTGGTATAGTTCTTTCCTTTTTGAAACCAATTTGAAAAATCATTTGGAAAATCAATCAAGGTACTTGTAATATAATATCAAAGCATTTTGTACCTTAATTGTTTTTGATCATTTAGAAATGCTCCCCCTCAACATGTGCTATATGATTTTAAAATTGTTTAACACATGGAGGCAAGAGGACTTTGAAAATTTTTCTAGATCACAATTTCCATGGAAAAAGCCTTTTGATTTTCTTGGTAAATTCTCCCCCTCAATATGTGCGTTGGTTATTTGAAATCATTTAGTACATAGAGGAAAGAGTTCTTTGAAGTACTTTCATGATCACACTTGCCATAACGAAAACCATTAGAAAATCAATCAAGGTACTTATGTTAGAACATAGAAGCTTTTGTACCTTGATAGTTTATTTTCTTTTGAAATGCTCCCCTCAATATGTGCTTCGAGATTCGAAAGCGTTTAGCACATATGGGAGAGCAGCCTGCACTATGAGTCAAAATGATCACTTGTTATCATATTTCATATTTAAATCACATTTTCTCCCCCGATCAAAAATATCAAATCCTTTGAGATTTTGGATCCCAAGTGATTTAAATAAGTTTAGAAAATATGGGAGGATAATGTGTTCAAGTTAATTTTATTCTGATAGTGGAACAGATTTAGACATTTTAAAGATTGTTAATGTCAGGTATGATAATTTTAAGAGATATTTAGGTAAACGAAAAAATTTCACATCAAACAAGAACAGAAAAAATTTCATTTTCAAAGATCTTTGATTTTATCGAAAAATGATACCCTGACATAACATTAAATCTTTAGATCACCACTTATTATTGTACAAATGGACTCTTTTGATGATATATTGTTTGAAAATACTTAATTTGAAATCACTCTCCCCCTCAGTCGATGACCGTAGTCGTTGATTGAGTGACTTAAGTTTTAGCAAAATGAAGTCCGGTTTATTTTCAAAAATTTTGAGTCCGATTTATTTTCAAAACAATATTTTTCCATTTTCAAAACAATATTTTCAAAATTGTTAAAAAAAATGGTATCATTCACTACTTGTCATGCACAAAGATACGTTAGGTGGAGTAGAAGTTGCTTCTGTTGTTGCTGAAAGGATGAAAGAAAACCATCTGCTGATGCAGTGAGACCTCTGAAGTTGCATCTATCATGCCAACTATCCATAGAGATCCAATTAAGTTCGTTTCTTCTTTTATCGACCCAAGATATCGTTGCCCTTTCCTTTCGGCATCCAATCATGTAATTTTGTGAGATCTGGAGCGGGAACATTCTTATAAACCATGATATATGCATACATTAGTGGACATACATACAGATATAGGGTGGTCGACAACACCCAAACAGCAATCGACTAATAAAAGTTAATCCAACATAGACAATCATTCAATCAGATCATAAAGAGGCATGGGAATTATGTGTTCATCAAACTCTAATCATCTAATCCTAACAATCATATCCTAAGCTCCTAGTCCTTCAACGTAGGCAAAGATCTTTTTCTGTTAAGTATATAGGATGATTAAATAAGCCCGTTAGATGATATAAATTTGAAAACATTCTCCCCTTCAATCAATGACTCATTTCATGAAAAGTTTTAACGATGCTGAAGTCATTGATTGAGTTTGAAACTTTATGAAAACTCCAAGTCTGATTGATTTTCAAGCAACTCATTTTCCATCATTTTTTAACACAACAAATATTTTTCTGAATAATTTTAGAAAGAAAAATATTTGTGTAGGAACATCAGTCTCTTTGGCGACATGATTTCCTCATTTTGTTTTTGGATAAGTGCTCGATATTTCTGAAAATTGGTTTAGCGCAGCACTTTCCTCTTTTGAAATGCGGGTTGCATATCTGAAATAATAGCAAACCATAGTTTAAGCACGGGTTACAGTCTGAAATAAATGCAAGTCATAGTTTGAGACATGTTTTAGAAAATATTTACACCTTCTGCTCGAACTTCATCTATGGTCTCGTGCCATTATTGAATGACATTTCTAAGACCGCAGATGTTATCGATACCAGAAGACATGTCTTGAGAAAAACAATATTTTTGGTCTTTTTCAAAAATTTTGATTTTATGGATTTTGTTGGTTTTATATTTTTCTATTTTCTTTTTAAGGGTTTTATATTTTTATATTTTGGTTTTTGAAAAATATTTACAAAGAAGAAAATATAGTTTAAGAAGGATGATGATACGAGTACCGAGATAAGGATATCGAACATCAGGTTGTAGAAGATAGAACTCATCATCTCTTAAACTTTCACCACCAAAGCTTTCGAGACTCTTGAATCGAAGACAGGAATTGAGCCATCTGAAAGTGAGACTTTGGTAGCTTCCCTCTAAACAGACAATCTTCGTATAAAGACCATTTCCCCCAAGAAGTTGAAGTGAAGCAAACAGTCTCATTGTATGAAGCTCGCGAACCCCGAAGTAGCCGATAGCATCGAAGTAACAAGTTAAACCACTGATCATCTATGCGGTTATCAATCAAGGAATACATGATTAAGCTCGATCAGTGAACTTGTTGTGCGTCCCCAGTGTACCCATTACTCTGCGGTTTTGAGCAGTTTTCTATTCGAGGGAACAATATATCAACATCTTCATTTCACCAAATGCATTCTAGTTATCTTACATATAACAACTCGGCCCATAATGTACACATGTACCCAACACGAGTAAAGACGATGTCATTCAGGTAACGTGTTGAGTCACTCATCATCTCGCCAGATGTAACCAGAATAACTGATTAGGCCCGATCACGTGAACATGGTGTGCGTCCCTGATGTACACATATCTCTCCCCTGATGGTTGCGATCTCATCGGAATCATCATTACATTGTGTACATGAAGCACTAACCGGAAGCACTTCACCATAAATCATATAAAAGATGTCGATAAGCAATATTATCTCACGCTCCACATATTCTTCTCATATTTCTTACCACTGAAAGCTGAGTTAACACATACCAAAAGTATCCATAGACCACTTCCTCCAAATAGTTGGAGTAATACATCCTTCCCCCAAATAGTTGGAATAATACATCCTCCCCCCAAATAGTTGGAATGATACACCAAAGGCTACGAGTTAAACACTGAGTTTCTCTGCAGTTTTGACATTTGTCTTCCCGGAATAACTTCAATTAAGCAGAAGTATTAACTTCATCGAGTGTACTCGATGAGCGTTTAGATATATGTCTCCTTCCCCCTTGCTGGTTTTGATACCTCAGAATCAGCAAAACATAATACACTCATATACTTGAAATAGAGAAGAACACAATTAGCTCAAATGTATCCTGTGAGAGTCAACTGCTATAGAAACTCTCTCTGACTATCTTAACCAACCCAGATGTAGACAATTTGAAGTGACCACTGATGAAGCAAACCCGATATACCAAACTTGAAACTGAAGTAGAGTTCCCCGCATTTGTATCTTAATCTTGCACTAATGTTGGAAGAACGGTGTCGAGAATTTATGCTCCAAGCAAATCTCTAAGTACTCAATACTCAACCAAAGTATGAGACATTAACACCTCTTGCGATTATCCACACCGACATCTGCTTGTGACACTGAGTAAAACAACGTAACTCCTTAAAGTGATAGTTAACCAGGTCTTCAGCCATCCACCCTGACTGCTGGTAACTAGATAAACCAAGTATTCAACTTAAATTCAATCACGAGCAAGTTATCATTAAAAGTCATGCATCCAACCATCCCCGACTTCAAGATAAAATAAGAACACGCCTTTGTGAAAGTTAACTTCAATCTCAAATAAGTGATAAACGATTAACACCGAAGTAATCAATTTGTGTCAAATTCCCAACACGTGAATAAACATACAATAAGATGTACATTGATCCACTGAATGAACCGGAGCAAATGATTCCTCAACATCGATGTCATCTTCCTAACGATATACATGTATAGACTGATCTGGAAGTTTCAATAATGTCTTCAAGAGGATGAGATTGTCATTTTATTCAATGTTCATTTGGTTGATTTACAGAGTGCACATTGGGAGGAACAATAATCCGTGAAGATTTGGCAAAAGAATACCAAAGAGCGGATCATTATTCATGAGTACAACTGCAATATTATGATAGTCATTATCAACACCTTGAGGAATAACTGGAGATTGGGTTTCTTGAGTAGTCTGAGTTGAACTTCTAGATGGTACATCTTGATCAATAGAGATTGAACAAGGTGAACTAGTTGAGTTAGCAGGAACCGGTGTAGGAGCTTCAGGAACTGGATGATCAACATTCGTTGGAGGTTGGAAGTACTCATCAAACATATCTTGAAACAATTAATCCTAAATAATAAATCCCAGTTATCCTTGGTACGTGAAAACATTAGGCGTTGGAGAGTCGTATGACCATAATTCAAGCATCCATCAACATGTAGTATATTCACTCTTCTCCCCCTCAAAAATTACATCCGAAGTTGCCATTTTTGATTTAAACAAGTGAATAAGAATACGATCAACGGTAAGCAGATCCCTTGATGATTGACATTTAGTTTCTTCACTCTTCTCCCCTCAAAAACTGCAAATGAAGTTTGCCATTTTTGATTGAGCAAATGAATAAGAATATACATCAATGAACGTAGATCCATTTGAGGATTGAATGAGCATGGGAAAAACATGAAGCTTGTTGATGAAGAATGTCAATGAGAGTGGTCATTAACATGAAGATTTCTCTTCTTCTGAAGATAAAGGGCACTGAAACGTACGCCTTTCTTTTCTTTGAG
Source organism: Chrysanthemum lavandulifolium (assembly GCA_022545495.1). Classification (NCBI taxonomy): domain Eukaryota; kingdom Viridiplantae; phylum Streptophyta; class Magnoliopsida; order Asterales; family Asteraceae; genus Chrysanthemum; species Chrysanthemum lavandulifolium. Next base: position 161,285,925 of record CM040238.1, on the reverse strand, counting down.
GAATGGGGCCTTTAGTGTTATCTGCAGACGCCATAATGTTCAAGAGCGATGCCTGAACTGATGTGAATAGACGTCATAGCCGTTTGAATATCAAGGTTGAGTTACTTAAACCCGTGAGTTATGAGATATCACTCCTTTTGTTATCCATACTTTAAGCCAGTCCATGTAGTGAAGGATCGAAGTATCTGCAACTGAGTAAGGACTACCTGCACTCTAACATTACAAGCTTGATTGCATATATATTGGTTAGTGACATTAGTATCCAAACACTTTGGGGTTTCACGGTCAACCTTGATTTTGCCATCGGCAAACAGCTTTCCGGTAGGTATCCACTTAAGTCCAACATCCTTAAACATTCTACCAGACGGTATCCACTTATGGCAAGGTCTAGGATTGTTAATATTCTTATGCAAAGTGGAAGACTTATCGTTATTCCTAGACTCCAAAAATTTATCGAATGATGGTGAATCAAGACTTAACTATTAATAATCTACGTTCATTGGTGTATATTTTTAAAAAGAACTTGCTAGAAAGAGATTCCTATTTGAATAGACAAGTTTTCTAAACACTTTCTAAATTTTACAGTTTTTACCCTCAAGATTCCAAATTTACTTTTTATACCCTTAAGTTATGAAATTTACGATTTAAACCCTTATACTTTAGAAAAGTAGCAACTTATACCCAAACATATTTCTTATTCAAAATAATCATAAATTTAAAGTTTCAGTCCCTCAAGAAACTGTTTTTACAAAATTGGTCCCAAAAGTCATATTTACACTTTTGGTCCCTACAGTTTCAAAGTTGACAGTTTTGGCACAAAACTTTTAGCTTTCTTATAAAACAAGTTTCCCATAATGACAGTTTTTACCCTGTAAATTCCCATACATACGTACATAGTATATATTTACCTGAAACTTTCCAATATGTTCAATTTTAACCCGATAACTATAATTTTTGCAAATTGAGTCCAAAAATGTGTTTCGACCTTAGTTTTCATGTTTTACTTTCACATTAGCTTATGTCTAGCTTATTTTTAGCTTATGGGCCACTCTTTATTCTTAATGGGTCGGTACAATGCTTAATGGGCCACATATTTTAACTCAACTGGGCTTTAAGGCCCGTTATGGGTCCCTTTGGGTGTTAGCTTGCAAAAACGATACCTAGGGTTGATTATGAGTTTGCTTAAGAAGTTTCTAGTGACATTCACATGATATTAGTTATATTTATGGTTCCATTCGCAAAACAAGAGTTGAGTGAAAGTGTTAACGTGGTACGAGACATAGGTTTTAAAGAAAATGTGCAACGAGGTTTTATAAAATATCACAAGTTATATATTTTTGGTCATGGTCGATATAAAACGTAGATTCTTGGTTTGATATAATCCTAGAGGCTTGCGTTAACGTTTTAAAGTGAATATACGATCGACTACTTGGCTATTCAAGGTTCTATCATGAGTTTACGTGTGATACAACATTGACGAGAGTAAGCGGTTTTGAAAAGAAAATGAGAGATACTTACAACACCCAAAGATGGTGATGAATTTCGAATGGTTGAACGTGACCTAAAGTTTCCCCTCGATCTCCTTATACCCGAGACTAAATTGCTTAAACCCTTAGTGATTTGCTTTCCTTAGCCCCGATCCACAGTGGACGATTATATGAGATGGTGAGAAGGTTATGTGAGTGTTTGACTAAGTGTTGGTATGTGATGAGTTTGGTGATTCAACTAAGTGTTGTGAGTTGTATTATATAGTAGAAATCATGGTTTACTCTATATTTTATTTGTCTCAACCTAGTTCTAAGATAGAAGTAGAAAATGTGTGTGATCTATTAAGCATGCTTCGAATTTCAGCACATAACAAGGGCATGGTTTGGCTTGGTCACATCAAGTTAAGCATGGGAAACATATGGACTTATGGATAATAGAGTCAAAGAAGTCAAAGGTGGTTCAGGGTGAATATTAAAATGTATTAGGGTGGCTTATAGTTGTGTTGTGTCCCCTTTGATTTACACTTACACGCAAAGAAGATCCAAAATGTGTGTTTTTTTGGTGTCGTTCGCATCACAGAAGCAAAGGAAAGGTATCACAATTCATCTGTAACAAAATGTGTCTAACACATTTAAGTTGGGTGTGCGCTGGGCTAAGAAACCGGATGGGCTAGGCCCAAGGGAAAAACTATGAATGGGTGGGTTGGGTTTGAAAGATACACAAGCCCAAAAAAATGGTATGGCCCGGTTAGGTTAAGGAGGCCCATTAGGAGGATTAGAAAAATAAATAAAAAAGTTAATATATATATATATATATATATATATATATATATATATATATATATATATATATATATATATATATATATATATATATATATATATATATATATATATATATATACTAGTTGCACCAATGGCGGCATGACTTATAATTATTTGTTTGTTGTTTTTGTTAACGAAATACATTTTTAGAATTGTCAAACAATATTATAAAACAATCGTTTCTTTGTTTTTTAGTTGTTGGTTTTAGTTTTTTTTTTTGTTTAGAATTATAAATAATTGTATGGTTTGCGTGGATGTAAATTATAAAAACATACAAACTATAAGTAACTAAGTTTAGTGTAATACATATAAAAGATAATGAAACATCAACATCATGACTAAGCCAATTCCTCAAAGTTTTGATCTAAAAATGTAATATAGTTAGCATCTTTTTTATACTGACACTATACATTGGCCAAAAAACAGTTATAAAACTAACAACATGTCCTGATCGACTTTGTCCTTTGGGTTCTCTGAAAAAGACAGATAAGAAATAATGAAGTTATAAAAAGTAAAAACATGTTGTGGAAAAAAAAGTTACATTGAGATAAAGTTTTTACTTCTACTTTACTTTTGCGCGTTAACCTTACGTGATTCAAGCATTTCCGTCTTGTGTAGTTGCTTGAGAAAGTAGCAACATACGAACACCACCAATCGGGCGAAGGCGTTGTTCTACTTCTAAAGCATGCTTAAGACAAAATATGTGCATTCTTGAAGAGGCTCCATCACATGTTGAGTTCATAGGCATGTTCTTAATTTGTTGTACAGCCTTCTGGGACTCATGTGCACTAAAGGACTCTACCCCGTTTTCAAAGTTACCCCTTGAACAATTAACCTCCTTTAGGCTTTCATTTTATTCAAAACTGCCCCTTGAATAGTTCGTGTCCTTTGTATCACCTCTTGCAAGATCACAATCATCATCATCAGAATCTGAAGAATCACCATAGGCTAAAGCCAAGAGACCAAGGGAAGAGTTGACTTTACAGTGCAAGTAAGTGAAGTTACACCCGAATTTTCAACGGTTTGGATTTGATCAAAAGATTTTACCGAACATTAAACAAACCATGACGGTGCTCTTTCTCATTTGACTGCATTCATGAAAGGAGTCCAAACTTTAAATTTATTTGACATAGGTAACGTTTGTCCTCAAATCAACATGAATGTAGTTTTAAAATTACTATGATACATACAAAAGAATTGTCCTATAGAGAGTTAAACAGATACGTATGGATCTTGTTTATTGAAGTTAGATCTAAAACTCAACATAAGATGTGGACTCCATACCCTCTGAACCAAAGTGAAGAAGAGTTAACCATCTTTTATAATTTGAACCCATTCACCACCCATGGGTCAATTTGGATTGCGTTATATATCTAAGGGAGTAGCAGGTTAAACTAAAAGAATTAGAAAAGAAAAACGGTAGAAAATCATCTGAAGTTTATTCAAATGCATAAAGGTATCTAACCTCCAATATTTGCTTCATTGCAGAAAATAAGAGTATTAGTGTATTAATATCATTCTTCTAATCATGTAAAATACATTAATCAGTTACCCAAAAAAAAGAGAGTAAAATATATGCGTGTCTATCAAACTCGGCGCATTTTATAACAACCTCCCATTTAGCCATGTCTACCGACATACTCGTAGTAGTTTAAGTGCTTTCGTGATTTAGCAAGAATATCTGTACAAACAAATAAAGTCGAAGAAAGCGTAATTGATAAAATTACAAACACTGTACCAGAAGACGATTTGAGATCCACCTTACTTTCATTTTCATTAGCATCAACCAGATCACTGATTCCTTTGGAATCAGTTGACATGAGGTAATTTGCAGCTGCTTCTGTTGGTTGAATAAGCGCAGCACAAGCGTAGCACTAAATCCCACAAGTAGCACATGAAAATACACCAGGATCAGCATTTTTATTGTAGTCACCGTCCTTAAAAGCTAAACTACTTGCTGAAGCATCCTTCTCTCCAATCAATGAAAACCCATTATTCCTACTATAAAATGAAGAACATATTCTCATAGAATTAACTTATTTTTTCTGTTCCCCTGAGGGAAATAACTAATCATGTACGAAATGAATTAGCACATATATATGTACATGCTGCTTCCAACCACGCTAGTAAATTTTTAACAACAATTTTCTTACAGAATGGCTTTACCATTATGTGACTGCATTCCTTGTGATAAACTAACCATACCACTGCATTCCCATAATGTGATTGTCAGAGCTGCATTAACGCACTGCAAAGTGAGCAAAACTGAACATTATGACCAAAACCCGTTACATGTACAAAAGTTCATAGCATACGTGAAGTAAAATAATATACCTGAAAAGTAGCCCCAATAACAGTTGAACATTATGGTTTGGGAGGTTGTGTGTTAATATTAGAGTTTGGTCGACTTCAGCAAGTTTGACCCACTACCATATTTGCCCATTACCTAGAATAACTTTTTAGCATATTTGTCCTTTAACTGAAAAAAGAAACTTATTCGATACGTTTGAAATATAAGACAACCCATTCAACCCATTTCTAAGTAAATGGGCTGCATCTAATAGAGATTGCTATATCAAGTTAGCGCTTGTGAACTTGTGGTGCTTGCCTGATCAATGGCGAAGTCAAAGTGAGGCCGAAGATAGTATGAGATAATATGTTTTCCATGATTAATTGGTAAGTCACGTCAATTGCCTGAAATGCCGCATATGAAAAACCAATAGCATTCACCGCTACGACATACCTATGTTATCAAACAATGAAATGGAATAAAACAATCAGTCATCGCTACAATAAAAACTTCAAATATGCTGACTGTGAAAATTGATATCTAAACAACTTCTATATTCTTAGCATTGAGCTAAAGATCATTGTTGTAGTTATCTGTATTTTTAAAGTTTTTTTTATGGTCATCAATCCAATATTTTATAAGTGAGCTACCACAATGAAACATGTATCAAGTCAAGTGTTGTGGTGTTGTTAAATCTGTTCTAGGTCCTGACACGTAAGAACAATAATCATCTGCTATAAGCCCATTTCCGGCAGAAGGAAAGAAATAAGATCCTTCATCAGTTAGATCTTGTTCGTATTCATTTCCCTCAAACTCTAAACTGGATTCGCCACTATTAATAAATAAATTATGGCTTGTTTCAAGAAATAATAAACTGGATTCGCCACTATTAAGAAATAAATTATGGCTTGTTTCAATAAATAAAAAGACGATATACATTAGAGATTAATAAGTTTGAATTACAAAAATGTTTATAAATTAAAGCATGAAGATAATGAGTACTCACGGTTGGGATTTCGGCTGCAAGTAAATTTCGTTGTCAAAAACCAAGAATTTCTACACGATAAAAGTTCTTGTTTAGCCATGTCACAAATATAATATCCGAGACAAACAAACAAAAGAATAGAAAAACATCTTACTGGTTGTTTGCTTGTGAAGATTCAAGGGAAGATAATAAATTCCTATGAAATTATTAAAAGTGACTGAATGGTTAACATTATTTGAATTTCCAATTTAAGCAAAAATTAAACTCAAATATGTTTTACAAAAAGAGTTTATTCTAAGTACTGCACGTACACTGTCTCATATTCTGGTAGCCTCCCATTTGAATCATGTACTGGACCATCCAAAAGCTTAGTAACTGGAACTATCGCGCCAATGCCTAGACTTATAATAGGTGCCACAACACATCTTCACGTGATTTAGGACTCTTATAATTAAGTCATAATATGCTATTCACATTACGTTTTTGTTCAAGGTTATTATTGTAAATATCATATTCCAACAAATGATACTTAACTGCAATTGATAAATGATATAAATAAAGATAAGTAATGCATAAGCACAAAAGAAATATGGTATTACTGTTTTGCCATCTGCGGCAAGAATTCCTTTAGAAAAACGCATGAGAAGATGATTTTGGCATGTTAATGATATCCGCTTCATTTCTTCAAAGTGTTCCTGTAAAAAGAAGTGTGTTAACCCTTTCTGTCTATCAGTATTATCTTAAAAAATACTACATCTGGACTTGTAACATGAGATATAAATATAGCTTTATTAAAAGAAAGAAAAAAGATATACATGTTGTTCTAGTGCAAGCTCAAGTTCTTTGATGACCAATGACATTGATGGTCGTTCCTCACGGGCTCTATTTGTACATTGATAAGCGATGGATGAAAACGTATCCAAAGACTCCAAGTCCATTAGTTTCAATAGATCATTAAATATAATTTCATCTAACCTCTTCTCTTCATAATATTTATTTCCATTTAGGCATCAGCATTTTAATTTGCCCATTATGATGTTCAAAGCAAGGCATCCCACACATTACTTCAAACAGTACCACTCTAAAGGAGTACACATCAGATTTTTTTAAGAGATGCCACTCTGCATATACAACGGATCACAATACCCAATAGTACCAACAATATAATCGTTATGATCCATTTGTGGTTCATCAGACGACACAACTTTTGACATGCTAATATCAGTAATTTTAGCACACCAGTTCTCATTTAGAAGGATGTTTGAACTTTTTATGTCTCTATGGATAGCTCCTTTTTGTGAAGTAACGGATTATTTACTTCAGTTGACAAATATCTAAGATTAGGGTTAAGACATATTAATCATGTTAACATAAGATGTACATGTCATGATCACATATACATGCATACATACGCGTATGTATGTATACCTGTAAATCTTGCATGATCGTTGGGTAGGCATCTTTTAGATCAAGAATGAGAATGCCGTCTACATGTCCCTTTATCAAACCAAGAAGCTGCGTCTTGCCTCCAATATTATGTGTCGGCTGCATATATACAACATAATATTGTTACATTAGAGATAGGGACAATGTCGCTAAATAGTTAATTACCAAGTTCCATCAATGTTCCATCATTGTGATATTTTTGAAAAAACATTATCACATACTATATGATCAAGTTCATCACAAAAGCCAAGAAAAGAAACTATATTCTCATGTTTACAACTTTTTAGAGTTTCAATTTCTGTAGTGAACCTTTGTTCTCCCTCTGGTTTCAAAATGCGTTTTATAACTACCATGCTTCTTTTCTTAGAAAGATCACATATTTCGACCCCTTCTATCTATAACGAATTACTGTTATCAAAAATGTTCCAGTTGTGCTTTGTATACCATACCGAATGAACCTGAGCCAATGCAATACTTGTCAGCGAAATTCTCGGTAGCCAACTCTATCTCAGCAAGTCATGCTGTAAAAGTAAAAAATAATGTACCTGTAACCTCGAGATCTGATTCACCACAGTTGAGTGCGATTGAGTGAATCATAAGAGCAGTCATGCTGTAAAAGTAAAAAATAATTATATTAATGAGAAATAAGAGTAAAATGACAACCAAAAAAAAAAGGAAAAAGCAATAAATGGCTAACAGAGGTAATGTAAAATTCTTGTTACCCGATGATTCTACTTGCTAATTTCAAAAATAGGTACCACCGGCGTGATAAAAAATCATATCGGTAATTTTATATATACCACGCTGACCGTGCAGTACTGCATAATTTACTCTTAGTTATATCCTTTAATCGTTAACTAACCCGCAAGTTTTGCACTTTTTGAGTTTCTTGATAACATCTTCTATTGTCGAGTAGTTTGGGATAAACGATGAAGCCACTTTGGTCCTCCCTGTCCTCCATTAGGATTATTAGATCTACACCATTAACATTAGTTAAAAATCAACATTAAGAGCCCATCGTATTAGGTAAAATGACAATTAATAAATGAAGTGATTTTCGGTGCATGTTGTGCTAATTTTGTAGAACATCGACGATCAACATCGACTAATGCTTTCAATATTATGAGAATGAGGAGATTGAGTCGGGATCAATTGAGGATAGAACACATGTCATAAAAACAATGTGCATTGAATCGATTTTCGAGAACTACAAATGTACCCATTTATTACTTCATTTGTTTAGCTTGGTAGTTGACTATTCCACAAGCATTAAGTACTAACCATCCTCAATCTTAAAGGATGCATTCAGCGATCAAGATATGTCCGTGGAAATGACTCAAGAACTTTTTATCGCATAATATTAAAAATAAATCAATACATGACTACGAATGAGTACTATAAATTAAAGGTGAAAGACAAAGAGATCAACATTCACTTAACTCTAAAACGGTTAATCAAAAGAAACCACATCAAAAGAATTGAAAACCACGAAAATATAAGCATACCACGGTAGCGTACATTATCTACACATCAAGAAGAAATCTTCTTGTGTACCCACACTATTATTCAACCGACTGACATCACCACTGACATTTTTGACACTCTATGTCCTGCAAAAGCATTGACGCAAGCCCCCCAATTGTTTATAACCTTTTGAGACAACTGATTTTGTTCCAACGCTTCTTGATGTTGTTCCAAACCCATGTAAATAACACCTAACAAACGGCTACAATGTGCAACCTCAACCGAATTACAATCAAACTGCACCTTTGTATCTCTATAGCCTTTTCAAAATACGGCAATGCTTCACCCCTAAATATCAGAATTAATATCTGGATTCATCAAGTTATCTAGAGCTTGTCTGAGCCGGTATTTGTCCTATATACTTGTTCCTCCATAGTATCGTCTAAATCTTTCATTTCATATTCATTAACCATGAACTCGATATCATCGTGGTATTGTGACATGATCTACACAAAGAACAAATATAACCATCATTGGCATATAAATTGGTAAAACATATATTTTACATAATACTTGATAAATAAAAGTAACTATAGCAATAATGAGCAAGAACCAAATATACTAAGATCAAATGATTATTAACTATAGCATCTATTCACTACTTATTAAAGGGTGTTTAATGAGCATTTTAAAAATAGAATATAGGTCGTGTTTAGATAGCAAATAAGCTAAGGTGGTTTGGAATGTCCAAACATTCTAAGATGCTTATCTCGCTTGAAAATAAGTCGTTTAGGTAGTTTAAATACATTAAGCCATTAAGCACCGAAATCGTTGAACCAAAAACAATTTTTTTTTCAATTTTCAATTCATGTCATGCTTTTATTGAAATGCCAAGGGCCTCCATTCCACTTTAAACATATAAATAGGTCAAATGTGCAACTACAACATATGATTATATATACTACAAGATTTCATAAGACTCCATTTCACTTTTAACATGTGTAACCCATTCCAATTGGGTCAAATCCATTAACTCACCCACTTGACCCGTTAACGGGTCAAATTTCCCACCCATATGGCAAGCACAAGCAAATAGAAAATAAGGATAAATATCAAAACCAACTTCGCTTAAAATATTTGTACCTCAAAAGGTGTCAATCACGTTGTTTGACCCGAGCCGCAATGTGGCTCTTCCTTACAATATTATAAAGTCGCCACTTCTTTGTGTCTTGCGAGAACTTAATTGGAGGCACGGCACGGGGAATAGCGAGAGTCATTGTGTTATTGCTATGGGAAAGCTTAATTGCGCACACGGGTCTAGGTTTTAGCGCTTCCATCTTATTGTTAACCAAAGTATAAGTACATCATAAAAATTCGGATTGTGAAATGCCGTGTTTCGTCATGTGATAATATAGCTTTATAGCTACCGTGGAGTTGTATATGGTTGCAAATCGATATGACAAGATGCTACATAATTAAGGAACAATTTCGTGCACCGGGCTAAATGACCTTTAAGAAAAGGTTTGTAGCGATGCTTGTTACTCGATAAAAAAAAACTAAGAAAATGAAGAATCACATACCTTCTACATCACAAAATTAAGTTAATTCTTTGTCCGTAGTGGTAGTCAAGCACCATGTCGATGACGACCACGATGAACGATTGCATGTCCAATGGTATGAGAAAAATCAAAACTTCACAGTGAATGTATATAAAAATTTCTTTTAACCATTATTCGCTTATATCTCCATTTATATTACAAACTTAAAACAAATCAAGGATAAAGTCGGTTACTCGACGATTGAGAACGAGTACGATAAAAAGATATCAACATACCTCGGGATATATTTGACCATTCACATGATCCTCATATCGCAGATCCTTGTTCCGTAGTGGCCTACTTGCTTTTTGAAACTATTAGTTGCCAAAAATCTATAACTAAACCACACAAAAATTATTAAAAACCCTAAATGTGTGAAGAAAATACTAATTTTGAATGTTTGATAAATGTAAAATTAGGCTAGTACTTACCTTATAGCCAAAAACCCTAAAACTTACATGCAAAAAAAAAGGCTAGCTTTCTTTTGTGATAATATTTAGTGTTTAAAATCAACGGTGATTTTTAAATAATCAAGATAAATCTAAAACTATATTTAAGGAAAAGATATGTATAAAATTGAAAATAAAAAATATATTATGAATGAGTAAAAAAAATTTCGGTATATATTTTATTAGGTTAACCTAAGTTGTAGGGATTCTCCTACATAATTGGTTGCATTTATAGATTATAATATATAACATAATTATCAAAATAACTTGTTGCTAAGTAGAACACACAAGTTATTTATCCAAATGACCAAGGTTCAATCTTACAAAGCTCCTTTTTATAAATAATTTTCAAAATAATTATTAAAATTCGAAATTTACAAAAATAATTATTAAAAACCGAAATTTACATAAAATCTAATTAAATTAAAAATTAGCTTAGTGATAACGATATTAGGTGTTTGAGCAAGATTAACGCTAAACGCCTGTTATATATAATATGTAGATATATAATATATTTATATAATATATATATATATATATATATATATATATATATATATATATATATATATATATATATATATATATATATATATATATATATATAATGAAAAAAGTGCGATTTTTTTTAATGTGGATTGATGTATAATAATTCAGATGATCTTGATTTTGTAAAAGTAGATTCGCTAATTTCACTAGAAGAATGATTATGTAAACGATTTTTAATTTTTTCCTTTTGAGGGATCGTACTATTGTTATCTTCTTTCATTTTTAATTTTTGACAAGCAATTTTTTTTTGATTATGAGTTCATCGCGATATTAACGATATGAGTCCTTGTGATATTAACAATTTTACTTAATATCCGCTTTTTACGATATTAAGAAAACTTACGGTGATATTAAAAATTAACTTTGATATTAAAAAACATGTAAAATAATTATATTAAAATTTACTTAAAAATTATATGATATTAGAAAAAACTTAATATCTTAGTTTGAAAAAAATTACCTTAGTGAACTAGGCTTAGGAAACTAATGCTAAGCTTAGTTAGTATGATAAAGCGATAATTATGGTGATATTAACAAAATTCATAATATATTGTACTTTTAATATAAAATATTTTTTATAATTTTTTATATATATATATATATATATATATATATATATATATATATATATATATATATATATATATATATATATATATATATATATATATATATATATATATAAAAGAAAATATTATTATCAAGATCGTGGTAAATTTGATCGGGTCACAACGGTTTATTTTAAGCCTTTCATTCAAGGTTTGCGATGTACTTGTCAAATGATGTACGAAATCGATATAAGGAAAATTTTATGGTTCCAAATTTGTACTTTATTCATGATTAGATAGATAATGACATAGAAATTTTTCGGGAGCTTACATTTTAATTTTCATATTCAATGCAAATTCTTCCCTAATTTTCCTATTGTATGCATCATTAAGAAAATATTTGGCGTGGCATCAACTAATTAAAAAAATATTTACATATGACACTGTCACTGACTGGGCTTAACTGCTGACGTGGCAGGTGACTGGGCTGTTAATGTGACAATAATAAAAAGTGCCATGCAAGTGTTGATAAACACCTTACCACTGAATTATCCGATCCAGTGTTGATAACTTTTCATTTTTTTAAAGTTTTATCCGTTTCTTTGTAAAAACAGCAAAAATACGTTATCAATAACAATGGTGTCAATGTATACGTATTTTACATTCATCTCAAAATGGTGATGTATATGTCTAGTGCAAAACAAAAATATGTTTATAAACTTTTATTCTTTTGGCTCGATATAAACTTTTATCCATTTCTTTTGGCTCAAAGGAAAAACGTGATCAGTCACGTATATTTGTAAAGCCCCGAGATTATCAATCACATATAAACTAATTTTATACCAAACTACTCGATTTTTTCTTTCATTTTTTATACGTGATCGATCACGTATGCATTTTTATCGAAGCAAAAACGTGATCGATCACGTATAAGTTTTTTTTCCATTTTTCATACGATTTTTTGCTTCGATACCACTCGATCAAAAAAATTTTTTTTTTTTATTTTTATATTTGATCGATTTCTTATACGTTCTTTTTCTTCCATTTTTAAACTTTTTATTCTGTTTCGAACAGTAACCGTTTGGAATCTTTCTAAAGAATTGAAATGTAAAGAATGTTAAGAAAGTGGAATTTGTAGGACTTGTTATCTAACGAATTGAAATTTAAAATAACTAACATGTGTTTGGTTAGAAGAAAAAGAAATAAAATCCTAGAAAGTGAATTGATATGTTAAAATATTTACATTTTTTTTTAGTTAAAACATAAAAAGTAAAACACATAAATGACAATCACAACATCATGTAGAAAATGATTTTAATATTTATTCAAAATCTTATGTAATTTAACTATGATTTAAGATCATTTGAGGATAAAATATTTTTTAAAGAGATCAATATTCACCTTTCATCCATTTTTATTTGATAAAATGGATGAAATTAATCCTAACAATTTAAATAACTTACTTTCATTTTTTTTTTCAAATATTAATATATTTCAAACCGTTAATCGTTAATCAAAAAAAATATATACTATTACGACAAGCATTTAATTATCTTTCATAGTTAAGCACTTTGATATACTTTCGGCAATTTTTTTTCGTATTTTCACTTTTTTTTTTTTTTTTTTTTTTTTTTACATTTTTTAGTTATTGAATATTGAATGAAAAATCATGTGATTAAACACTAATTTGAATATCACATGTAATATTAGTGTTAAATCACATATGATAAATTTGAATATCACATGTGATATTAGTGTTAAATCACATATAATAAATTTAAATATCACATATGATATTTCATATCATATGTGATTTAACACTAAATATCATATGTGATATTCAAATTATTGTTTAATCACATAGGATTTTTTTCATGCAAATCTCGATTAAAAAAAAAAAAAAAAAAAAAAAGAAGATTTTTTTTCTTTTTTCGAAAGTGTGTCAAAGTCTTGCCTATAGAAAGATTATTAAACGCTTCATCGCGATCGTGTAATTATTTTCTCTTAACGATTAACGGTTTAAAGATATTTTAATTATAAAGTTGGTGAAATAATAAAATGCTTTTAATAACCATTGATTTTTTTTTTAAAGGGAAAGTGAAGATAAGTATATGAAAAAAATTTTGTATCTAAAATAACTCTCCTTTTATTTAAAGATAATTTGATGACAAAAGATTCTTTACATACCAAGTGATCAATCTCCACCTTTCATTTTTATTTGATCTAATGGATGAGATTAATCCCAACAATTTAAAAAACCCACTTTTATTATTTTTTTTTCAAATATTAATATCTTTCAAACTGTTAATCGTTAACCGAAAAAAACATATCATTGTAAAGAGCATTTAATTATCTTTCTATAGATAGGCACTTTGATATACTTTCGACAAATTTTTTTTTTCCGTATTTTTCACTTTTTTTTAATTTTTGTTTTTATCTTTGAAATTTCATTAAAAATCATATATGATAAAACACTAATTTGAATATCACATGTGATATTAGTGTAAAATCATATGATATACATATGATATCATATATGATATTACATATCATATCGATTTAACACTCATATCACATTTGATATTCAATTTAATGTTTAATCATATATGATTTTTTCATGCAAATTTCAAGAACGTAAAAAGGAAAAAAGGTGAAAAAATGATTTTTTCTTTTTCGAAAGTATATCAAAGTGCTCGCTTATAGAAAGATAATTAAATGCTCGTCATGACGGTGTAAATATTTTCGCTAACGATTAACGGTTTAAGAGATATTTAAATTATAAAAATAGGTGAAATAAAAAAATGTTTTTAATCTCACCATTGATTTTTTTTAAAATGGATGGTGAAGATGAATCCTTAACATGTTAAAAAGTTTGATATGTAAAATAACTCTCCTCTAACTATAATACATTTGTCAAAATAAAGCGATTAAAAATACTATTCACTAGAAATATGAAAATACCTTATGCTAATAATCCACCCCTAAAGTGGTTGACACTTATATACATTTGCTATCAGTTGATTATTAGTCACACGCTCATGACATGCTTCTCTCTCTGGTGAATCGAATGATGATGAGAAGGTTAATTCAAATATTTTAACAACAAAATGAAACTTCATTAATAATAAAATATACATACGATACGGTTATAAAAATACGAACTACCATATCAACGATACATGAAGCGGAGGGGAGACGAGTATAATAATTTTGTGTTGAGAGAATTGTGTTTAAAAGTGTTGGTATTTATAATGTTTTAAAAGTGGTAAAGTTTTTTTTTTTTTTTTTTTTTAGTGATAACATTTACAATCGGTCAAAAATTAGACCGATAGTTGGTTTTGTCATTTGAAGACCGATATGTGACCTCATGACCACAATGGCCTCAACCGACTTGAAAGTCGGTCAACTTGCATGACCAACCGATTTTCTCAGGCCCACTGTGGGCAGCCTAAGTTGTCATTGTCTAACTTAAAGTATGCGGTTTTAACCGGTATTTTCATGGTCGTTTTCGTACTTTTAGTTTTTTTTTTAATCTTCGTAAGGTATCCATAGGCCACGTTAAAGAGATTCGAACACCAATCTCTTTTCTAAGGTTGTGCACAATGGGGGGTGAACCGATTGGGTTGAGGGCTGGTCGAGCAAGGTTGCCCAATTGTGGGGTGTTCGGTTGTCACCGGTTGAGTGGGAGGAAGGCACGAACTAGTTTGCCTAGTCGATCAATGGAAAGCAACAAAAATTAAAAATCCAACCGTTTGGATGAAAAAAAAATTAAAAACTTTACCACTTTTACAACATTATAAATACCAACCTCAAACACATTTTTTAATCACAATTCAAACAATTTCTCATCAATATTCATCATGTCACAAAGAAAGACTCCCGTATCAAAAAACCGACGATCCCGACTTACCCAAAATTCCCCGAACTTGAATTTCTCACCGGATCCACCGTTTAAATTAACCGGTGTAACACCACCACAAAATCGGGGTATTCGTTGTCGAGCACCCGGTTTTGAATATGAAACACGACTACCACAACCCAACCAAAATCAAAACCCGTTTTACGTCAATCGTCCATATTTCCCAACGGTCGCCCTAGTATCAATCAAAACCAATCACCAGCGGGTCGTCATATCATCCTAACATGGATTTCTCCCAATCTTCCCAACCTAATCAATCGTTTTCACCGCTTCATGGTGTTAATCTTGATATGGATTTTGATCATTTTATGGAATTCCCCTCAAAACTACACGTCTCAACAATACCCGACTCAAGATGCTTGATGGGCCAAGGTTCCAGGCACGGTTCATACCACGGTTCTATTCAGATTGAAGACGATGTCGAAGAGGCGCCACCCTCAAATCAAAGAAGGGTTCAAAGCGGGCTACAAAGGAGAAGGGCAAGAATGTTGCAACCAAAAGGCGAAGCATGGACAAAAGAGAAGCGGTCGCGCTTTGTAAAGCTTGGATACATGTGTCGGAAAATTCGGCTGAGGAACGCTTATCAACCGGAATGGGTTTTGGGATGAGGTGATATCGTGCTTTGAAAAAAAACGGTTCAACAAGAACCTACGACTCCATAACGACCAAATGGAAGGGTAGGATTCGTTCAGGGTTGGTTCTTTTGTGCAATTATGGATAATATCAAGAAGAATCACTAGGCGGTGAGAATGACGAAGACGACTATGAAAAGGCTTGTAATGAATACCGTGTGATTCACAAGCATGAGTTTACGTTGAAGGAGTGTTGGAAAGTTTTGAGGAAGCATTCGCTTGAAAAACTGCTGAGATGCTCGCTTTCACCCGAATAGCTCAAGAAATCCAATACTTGAAACCACCCTGGGTCAACAAAGGTCATTTTAATCCCCAAGACGTGGATGATTCGAAGAGGACGAGACTCGAGAATCACGACCAAAAGGTCGGACGCAGACCAAGAAGAAAGCACCGAGCCACCAACATCATTTGTTACTACGATGGCCAAGAACTTTTCAAGTTCAAAAGTTCAAGGAAAAAACAAGAATATGGAAGAGGAATACATAAAGTTGAAGCAAAAGAGTTGGAGCAGAGACAAGGGCAAGGCGAGTCGAGGAGTTCAAAGGAGAAACTTGAGCTCAACGTCGACAGTTTTGCATTGACAAAGACAATCAAACCGGACGCAAGATTTAATTTTCTACAACGCACCCTCGACCCAAACATGCCCGCACGATAACCATGAAAACTTCAACAACTTAAAGAATCAAAGAACGCCACAACTTAGATTATTAGTTTCGCTTTTAATAAGTATTGTAACGCCTACGTTTTATTAGTTTAAGTTTTTAATTATTGTTGTAATGTTAAGTATTTTTATTAATGAAGTTTAATTTTGTTTTAAAATATTTGAATTTAAAGAAGAAAAAAATATTAGGCCATCATCGCTAGCAAGTAGGTCGTGTCGGAGAAAAAAAAATGATGCAAGACAGCGACCTGGTGTAACCAATGTGCACAGCCTAACTTTCGAGCTCCTTTGCCACTAAACCAAATCATCGTTTAACTTGTTAAATAATTTGTCTTGGGCTTTTTTTAATTAGACCCACGTAGTAAAAACAATTGGCCCATACTTGCAATTAATAAAATACAGTCCAATATTCGAAAATCTGTTTAGTCGGTTAACTTTAAATAAAAGCTGTGTTCTTGTAACATCTGGAATATCGTAGATTCGTAAATATCAAAATCAATATCGTATACTCCAACTCCTTTTTCATTTCTGTTTTTAAAAGCAATACCTATTTCATTTGTTCTTACATAATTCTGTTTGATAGCTAGGTTCTTGTCAATTAATTGATAAATAATGGCCTTAAACCCGCAATTGTATGGAAATGGGATGCCAGTTGCATTCGTGAATGAGATGTTTGTTTTGATAAGAGATGGTGTCGAGTTCGAGGTTAATAATATCTACGGGTATGTATATATCATGGGCATGCATTCTTTTTGCAGTTCTTGATCGATAATGGTTAAAATTACTTATTCGAAATTTTGTTATGACATTTTTTTATTATTTATTGTTTGTTGCCTATAGAGTTTGATTATAGGTTGTGAAATTGAGGTTGTATGGCTTTTAGACGCAGGGGTGGACCTAGGGGATGGATTTTGTCGCCTTTATTTTAAAATCACGATTTCTCTTAAAGGAACCTGGTCCCAAAATTTTGTGTCATATAAATACACGTCTTCATTTAGCTAATAACTAATATGTCAAAAGAAATGCATGTCTTCTCCATTTTATTTCCTTTATTTTTTTTTAAAAAAATTTGTGCACCAAATATTGGTTGATTGTATTTGGTTGATTATTTTGATCTTTTCATTAACAAATTAAAATGAGTGTTAGTGATTACTTGATTATTTGTATACATGTGGCCTCGATTAATAAATCAAAGAAATGGTAGGAACTTGAGTTTGTTAATCTGTGTATTTTAGCTTTTGTACCACTTAGATTATTGATAATGTGTGTAAGAACTTGAGTTGCTGAGCCATATATGATGGAATGTATGTTAGTTTGAACCAGACCTAATGTTGCTTATTGACTCGCTCAGGGCTCATAGAGGAATCGTGAAAGCAAAGGGTAGAATCTTTTGTCAAATGTCCGGATGGTGTTTGTTGCTGATAAACCTACACAGATCTTTACTGCTTTCGACATGCCCCTGGTATGGATACAACCTTTCATATTGTTACCTGAATTATGATTATTTTATGCATTTCCTATGAAATTTAGTTTTCTCGCAATGAAAGTAGAATCTGTTCATTTATTGGTATTTGGTATTCACCAAATGGATGGATTTATTATGTTTAGTCCATATGAAAAAACTATGCATAGTCATCCCCTAAATGATGATCGGGCTAAAGATGTTGGCTCGAAAATATGACTTGCAGTTGCAGATACCAAATTTATGACAAGGTTGTTAGTCACTCTTGAAACTAATATTTGTCAAATTTATTGGCGTATGTCATTGTTTCTCAAATAGACAAATGATTGCCTCATAGTCCGTTAAATAATAATATGTAAATAAGCAACTTTTGACTTGAAATATGTAGCGCTAACTTATAAGGAATTTAGTCATATAAATAAGCCAATTTTTATTGGTCATCGAATTAACAAATGATTGTTAGTAAGTACTATGTAGGTTCTTATGATGATTTAATCTTGTTATTGCAAGGTCACGTAAAGGTTTTTTTTTGTCTTCTCAAATAAATAGGATCATGCATTTTCGTATTTCTGATATTTTATTTATTCCTGCAGCTTTACGTGCATGATGAAAAATTTCACCAACCAGTCTTTCACTGCAACAATATATCTGGAGTTGTGGAGCCTGTAAGTAAAATATAAACAATGTTATGACTTGTAAATAGTAATGGCCATTAGCCAGTTATCTTATGGGGTCATGTTTCTTCTTGCAGGTAGTACCAAATGACCAGAATAGGGAAATGTACCCTGCTCACTCTTTCAAAATTCTTTTCAAGAATGGAGGTTGTGGAACATTCGTGCCGTTGTTTCTCAACCTGATAAAATCGGTGAGACAGCATAATCAACAGTTTGTTGCTAGTAATACAACCTATGTTGATCCTTTAAGGGCTGCCCAAACTCCCGTTGGTGATGTGGTGAACTGCGCGTAAGTATTGTTTTTTGTTTTCTAGTTTCTTTTAATCTGCATGCGTATGATAGGTAGGAATTTTGACCCATTTACATATGAATGGGTCGATTCTGGTTATGTATCACGGAAATGGGCTAAAGTATATTATTAGCTGAAATAATAAAACGGGTGAAACGGTCGAAAGTCACAAACACCATATTTTATATGCACACAACATCCTAAATAGCTTATTTTCAAAGCTATATCGTTTTTGTAGTCATACCGAACAAAATGGTTATTTATTTTAGAACTGGATACGGAGAAAAAGTAACAGGTTAACCTGACCCGTACGATGATTACTGTTCTGGCCCATTGCTCTGCCTGCCGAGTATCCCACTTCTAATAGGCACTGATTTCATGGAACAAAGAGTTATTGACATCTTTGACAGTCTCACATTTTAGCCAGTTATTTTTGGCAAATTATCATGGATGTATACTTATGTTGATCCCTTTTTGTTTGAGCAGGTATGTTGATCCGAGTGATCCGACAAAGATATATCTGCAGCAACCTGCCTTGGAAGGACAAAGACGCAACACATACCATTAATTGAATAATCAACTTCACTCGATACATATGGCCCACGCCTTGGTGATATGATTATACCTCCTTAAAAAGCATACACTTGTCTAAGGTTTTGCGTGTTTTCTGCACAGTATCTGTAGTAGTTTGATCACATTGTCCTGCACTCTTGTTACATACACTTGTCTAAGGTTTTGGGTGTCTTCTGCACAGTGTCTGTAGTAGTTTGATCACATTGTCCTGCACTCTTGTTACATTTGAACATGTCTTATACTAAATTCCAAGTAGTTAAGAATTGTATATTTCCGTATATGTCATGTTTATGTTTCGCTTTTTTCGTGTAAGCTAAAGAGGGACCATTCGGTCTATTTACTTGTGAATTGGTGTAGTTTTGGTGGTGTTTTGTTTCTCAATTACTCAAATCCGAAGAATTAGAGATTTAGTTACAAGAGAAACTGGTTGAAAGCATCCAAAGTTAATTTTTTATGCATACAACCTTCTTTATAGTTTGTAAACACAGATTTAGACCGTTATCGTTATATTCACATATGTTTCTGCTCATAATTGATGCACAAGTGAAAGCTGAAATATTTGGCAGCTCAACAGACCTAACCCGGCATGGCCCATACTGAAAAGACTTGCTTTGACTGTTGCTTGTCTTGACACTTTTAGTCTGTGCCGTAGGATGTTGGTATATCTCAGTGGCCTGTACAAAAGGTCGCAACTTGTTAAAGAATATGTCATGTTCAGATTGTAGAACCCCCCATATGATGGTTAAGCACACTTGTTACAGTACTGAGCGTTATTGGTCTCTTGATTTGTCATATATTCTGGTGTATCAGTGCTACTTATCTAATTATCAGTTTTAATAGAATCAAATCAAGTAAGATGTTGTTTGCGGGTGAATATCAGTTTCAGAGTGGCTTATTCAGACTACTTATTTTACCAAGTGTTAGTTTACGGACATTATTAATAGTCGTATTTCCGGATTCGAACTCGAGACTATGAAATTGCACGTATTGCGTATGAGATTCGATGTATAATAGATAATATATAAATGTTATGATTTAATTATTATTTCACAATAACGTCTGACGGTCGTTAGTATTTAACGGCCGTTAAATAGAAAAGAGAAGGACTAAAGATGAAATTAGCCAATTGAATGTTGTAGAACACCTCTTGGCTTAGTGGCCGATCGGTTAGGTTTTCCAAAGGGAAATCCTAAGCTATCTTGGACTCTAAGTTATCATAGTATAAAAGTATAAATACAAAGGCATGTATTCATTCTTTGGAAATCTTGTGTTTCCATAGCTAACCCTAATTTCTCTTCTTCTCCCTCTTTTACCTAAGTCACACGAATTACAAACCCATAAGGGTTTGCGTTTGCCTTTGAGTGAAACAAAAGTGTTTTAGTTAGCTATTGTAATCAAGAAACAATCATTTGCATTGAATCGCTATCAATACGCGCAGACAAGACCGTAGGAAAATCCCTTTGGATTTTGGTGATTTGCCCTATTCGATTTAACCCTAAATCGATTCACATATAAACCCTAATTAGGTTTGTGATTTCTTGATCGTTTGATTCGCGTGAAGGTACGTTTCAGATATGTTTAAATTAATTAATTACATGTATTTGATCTAGTCTTCCGCTGCGTGCTTTGTGATTTATGTTTATATATAAGGTAAAAGTCAAAATGAATAACATGCCTTTTCAAATGTACCAATATGCTAAACATGTTAATTTATGTACCAATATGCTATACTTAAGTTCAATTTTGTATGTAAGTGCTAAAATATACTACTAAACTTGACATCATTAGTCATACTAACTACCGTTAGTAAAATAACTTAAAATTTGATTTTCTTACGTTTTCCACGTTTCATCCGCTTTGAAACGTTTTATCCGCTTTCTTATATTTCTATACGCTTTTGTCCGCTTACTTACATTTTCATCCGCTTTATACGTTTTAAATCTGCTTTTATATGTTTTCGTCCGCTTTGTACGTTTTACCGCTTTTCTTAGGATTTTGTCCGTTTTATACGTTTTCGCTCGCTTTTATACATTTTCTTATATTTTCATACGCTTGCATCTATCTTTATACGCCGTCCGTTGTTGAACGCCGCCTTTTTCTTACGTTTTTGTCCGTTTTATGCGTTTTCGTTCGTTTACACGTTTTCTAACATTTTAACCGTTTTATACGTTTTCATCCGTTTATTACGCTTTTATACATTTACGTCCGCTTTTATATTTTCATCCGTTTTATCGTTTCCTCCGTTTTTATCGTTTTCATCCATTTTATACGCCTAGTTTTATACGTTTCATATGATTTCGTCCGCTTTATACGTTTCGCTCGTTTCATACACTTTCATCCGCTTTTATACGCTTTCATTTGTTTTGTTCGTTTCGATGCTTTTAAACGCTTTTGTCTATTTTCACGCTTTCATCGTTTTTCTTTTTATCGTTTCGCTCATTTTAATACATTTTCTTACGTTTTCATCCGTTTTTATACGTTCTCGTCTACTTTTATATGTTTTCGTATGTTTACATTTGTTTTTACACATTTTCGTCCGTTTTATACGTTTTCATCTGTTTTTATATGTCTTCATCTGTATAAAAGCGAATGAAAACATATACAAATGGATGAAAACATATGAAAACGTATAAAAGCGAACGAAAACGTGTAAAAATAGACGAAAACTTACAAAAACGTATAAAAACAAACGAAAACTTAAAAAAACATGTGAAAGCGTAAAAAACTAACGAAAACGTATAAAAACGGAAGAAAACGTATAAAACGGATGAAAACTATAAAATGAACAAAAACGTATAAAATGAACAAAAACATACGAAATCGTATAAAAATGAACGAAAATGGTCAAAATGGTCAAAAACGTAAGAAAAGGTAAGAAAACAGGCGAGAACGTAAAAAACGAATGAAAAGGAACGAAAATGTATAAAAATGAACGAAAACTATAAAAACGGATGAAGACATAAGAAAATGGACAAAAATGTATAAAAAAGTATGAAAAGATTAGAAAATAGACAAAAACGTATAAAAAACATAAGAAAACGGACGAAAGCGTATAAAAAAGGATGACAACGGACGAAAACGTATAAAAACGTAAGAAAATGACGAAAACGTATAAAAACGGACGAAAACGTATAAAAAATGGATGAAAATGTATAAAAACGGATGAAAATGTAAAAAACGCATGAAAACGTAAGAAACCAAACGAAAAATTTTAAAACGTAAGAAAACGGACGAAAACGTATAAAAACGGATGAAATGTATGAAAACGTAAGAAAAACAATTTTTTTATGTATTTATTGCGAGAATGCCATTTGAATAGTTGACTACTACTTTCATAAGTTTAAAGGACTTACGGTATGGTTAGTCAACCCGATAGTCAAATTATAAGTATTAAATGTATGTAAATGGTAATAAAAGTATGACATGTCACATTTATAAGGTACATGGACTCAAAGGGCCTTAGTTGTTAAGTTATAAATTTTACGAAAGTTTAATGTGGTCAAAATAGAAGCAAAAGGACTTGAGGGACCAAAAGTGTCAAATAGTGAAATAGCTTTGTTGTGAAGAAAGTTATAACTAGAAATCTCCGTGATATCTCATTTCATAATTATCCGTGAGTGTGTGTGATATCGGTTTTGTCGAGAGAAAAGAGAGGAAGAACAAGGATTTTCCAAGTGCTAAATTGATGATGTTTAAGTGTTCTAATCCAAGAGTTTAGCCAACTATGATTCTTATCAAGTAAGTAATCCTAATTGTTGAGTTAATCAAGAATTGAAAAGTTAAGGTTTTGAAACCTAAATTGGGAAATTGGGTAAAAGATGCTTAAAGGCTAATTAAGATGTTATAGTAAATTATGAGATAAGTTATATTGATTAAATTTAGTAATTTATAGGTTAATTGTCATATAATCCTTATATGTCTATATTATGATTAGAGATGTTAAAGAGGTGACTTAATGGTTATATAAACCATTATTATAGTTAGTTGATTATGTGTTAAGTGTTTATGTGTTTGATGATCTTAACCTAGGATGGTAAGGATGATGATGGCGATGAAGATGATGATGATAATGGTGAAATTAAGAATGATATCTTAGCTTGGAGCTAAGGTAAGTAAACCAGTTATAACGTAAAGTTATAATGATTTCTATGCATTATGTGTTATGTGGGTTAATGTGTTAAGGTTAATGTATAGCTTGTGTAAATGTGTTTATATGGAAGTGAGTATAAGGTTAGTTAGGTGTTAATCAAGAATGGAATGAGGAATAAAGAAGGTTAAGGCTTTATGTAGTTAAGGTATGTGAATATGTTTAATGTTGTTTTGGATTAATGGTTATATAATGTGTATTGCGTGAATGAAGTATAATGTTAAGTTATACCCGTTTTACTTACTAAGCATTTGTGCTTACGGTTTAATGTTTCAATGTTTTGCAGGTTATGGTATTAAAGTGATGGCTTGGATAAGGATTAAGGTTAGATATACGTAATGTAGAAGGAATTGGTAAGAAAGTAGAGCTAGGTAGAATACCGAGCTCAAGTCAAGGTTGTACCCCCGAAAGTCTTTTAATGGTTTGTAAAGTGGAGTCAAGGGTCAAAATGTATGTTAATAGTGTCATAAAGATTTGGTGGTCAAAAAGTGTGTCAAAGCATGTTTGATGTGTTTATAGTCAAAGTTTAAGGGGTGTTTGACATAAGTGTGAAAATACCCATTTCGGGATGTAAACGGGCCATGTGTCTATGGAATGAGTTTAATATGTTAAGTTAATGATGTTGGTTAAGTTCGGTGGGAAAATGAAGTGATAAAAATGGTTTCTGGTGAAAATGGGTCGAAACGGTTTTTGGCTCAAAACCCGTTATTTTGTAAAGTACTATTCCGAGGGTCAAACAGTAAATGTTTTTATATGAAAATGAGCCCAAGGATAGAATAAGTAAATATAGAAAGTTTCGTTAATTGTCGGGTCATAGAAGTTGTTTTTCGGGAAAATGGGTCAAAAAGATGCATAAAAGGGTTATGCAGAAAAAGGGGCGTTTGGGTTAAGTGTGTTCTTACCCATTTTGGTTAGCAAACAGGTTGATTGATTATGTAAACGATTTAGTATGAAATGTTAATGGCTTTGAGTGAGTTTGGTGTAGAAATAAGGTAGTATGGGTTGTTTATTGTGAAAATGAGTGAAATTTCGGTATGGGGTACACTAAATTTCGATATGAAACCAAAACTCCCAAATTTCGGTTTGGGAGTGAATCGTCAGGAAGATTTTGTCGGTTTTGGAAAATCATATCTTTTGATCCTTATAGGCCACGAGTCGTGCAACCCGCGTTTCAAGGTAATTGAGTTTAGTTTCATTTAAAAATAGTCTCAATGTGTGAATGTTTATATATTTTTGTCAATGGTCAAAAGAGTAACAGCATGTCAGTTTTGATAATGTCGCTTCCGCGCAAAAGTTTTGAATTTTGAGTCAAATCGTTCACGGGGTGTAACAGGTCGTTAGTACAAAGGACTAACGATGTCAAGCTTAGTAGTATAGTTTAGCACATACGTACAAAATTGAACTTAAGTATAGCACATTGGTACATAAATGGACATATTTATCATATTGGTACATATAAAAAAGCATGTTGTTCATTTTTTTACTTTTACCCTTATATATATGAATGTCATGATAGTATAATTATAACAGTGGCATCACGAACCGTTAATATGGTGTAATTAATTACTTAAACGCATAAAAATCGAATCTTGATTGATTATTTGCATGTTTTCCAGGTTTTTTAATTTTTTGAAAACCCTAATTTTTTTATATGGGTCATAAGACCTCATGTTTATTAAAAAAAAGGTTTTAAAAGTTGTAGAAACCCTAGATTGCATGCAATGTTTTTATGTGTTTAGTTAATGAATAATTAGATTTATGTCGTTAGTAATCGATCTTGTTACATTGTTATTAATTTTTAATACGTGAATATGTCCTTATATGTGATCCATGGCAAAAACATGCATGTCTTGTCATGGTTATATGAATCTTGTATATTTTGTGCACTAATTGGTTAAGTGTTTGTACATGCTTAATTAGACTATATAGATTAATTAATTAGGGTTTAATTAATTCTAAAATTAGGGAATCCCCACATGTATCTTTTCATTTATCAACTTATGTGGTTATTGTATATTGTTAATGTGGGGTTTACGCAATCGATTCGTCGATTTATGTTGTCCACTTGTACCATTAGATCGAAAACAAGTGGGAGCCTTAGTTAATAATTTATATGTTAGTTGATCTAAATTTCGCATGTTAATTGTATTAGTTGGATATTTTTACTATTTGCGTTATTATTGTTTGAAAAGTAACGAGCAAAGGGTACTTTTGGAAAAGAAAAATTAACCGGACTAATAATGGTCATACTTTGATTTGTAAATTATTAAGCTTGTGAAATCTTGTGTGATACCAAGGGGTTGGCCTTACATGCCATAATACGTTAAATGCATCATCGCATCGAGATTTACAAGAGTTAATAGTTTATAATGTGTTTTTAATGATAAAGTCTTAAACTTTGTATTCGATTGATGTTATTTGTAATCTATCAACGAATTGGTATTTACCAAAATCATCTTAAGGGTGATTACTAGGGGTGGAAATGAGCCGAGCCGCTCGTAAAAAGCTCGGGATCGGATCGGTAAAAGCTCGAACGAGCCGAGCCTAAACGAGCTCGAGCCTAAGTTGCACTCGCTTATTAATCGAGCTCGAGCCCGAGCTTGATAAAGCTCGCTTAGGCTCATGAGCCTAAACGAGCCTAAATAACATTATGGTATTTTAATTTTTAAACGTATATACAGCCCGAGCTCGAGCTTATTAACTAGCTCAATAAATATATATTACGAGCCGAGCTCGAGCTCGAGCCCTACTTTAACTTTTATTTGCCAAATCGTATTAACGAGCCGAGCTCGAGCCGAGCCCGAGCCTATATAACATATCACGAGCCGAGCTCGAGCCTAAAATTTAAAGCTCAAAACTAGTCGAGCTCGAGCTCGAGCTTTTTAAAACTTAAACGAGCCGAGCTCGAGCTCTGGCAGGCTCGGGCTCGGCTCGTTTTCACCCCTAGTGATTACCGTCATTCCACGCGCTATTTTGTGGTAATTATTCGAATAACTTGTGTCTTTTGACTCAAGAAGGTAGTAGAATATAGTAGTTGGTAATTCTTTAATTGGTTTAACCAACACCTCGCGTAAAAGTTCGTTACTTTATTCTATTTCCAATTTAAAAACTGCTTATATTGTGCTTATTACGTGTGTGCTTATTTAGTGCTTAACGGGCTTTAGGCCCGTTAAGTGTTTTTAAATAGTTTGCGAGTGGTCTTAGGTTTAGGTGTTTAATTGTTATCAAATGAGCTTGTTAAGGCAATATAATGATGCTTCATGTTTCTTGGGTGTATAGAGAAATGGTTTGAACAATTTATTTAATATGGTGAACGTATGAATACCATTTTACACGTCCATTCCTACGTGACCAAGAACAGTTTTGTTGAGCATATAGCCTTGACAATTTTTGTGAGTCGATCCAGTGACATAAGGAACGTATGATTTTGAGTGTTTATAAGTTAGTGTGAGTGTAAAACAAGTGTATAACTCCATTTTTAGGTGTGTTAAGAAACAAGTGAGTGCACTTGTGAGTTTTATGGTTAACGAGAGCTTATAGAATAATAGGTAAAGCTTAACGTGTTTTCAACATATTACGTGATATGTTAAGTGCTATAAATTTGACTAAGTGTTTAGAACGACTTACAACACCTTAGAAAGGTGGGATGAAATGTGATCTTGGGACATGGTGAGGATGAGAGGACTTCTTAGCTCGTTTTCTTATACTTCAAAGAGTTGGGTGACACTTGTGAAACTCTTGGGCACACTATGGTTTGCTAGAACATGGCTCGCTTCTCTTGCGACTTTGGATAGAAACATGTAGTATTTGAGTGAGTTTTATGTTTGTGTTTTGAGTTCTTGTGTACGTGAGGTTGCATGGGGATATAAGAGGATTGGGACAAGTTGGGGTGAGACAAAGGAAATATTTGAAGAAGATAACGGATGAGGGGCGGCTAGGTAATAGGGGTACTTGAGAGCTTAGCAAGTAAGATGAACAAGTGTTAGTTTGGTCTGCTTGAGGTATGACGAGGCCAAGGTTTCTAGAAACCATTTTATTTCATGTGCTTGTGAGCTAAGGAAACAAGTGAGGTCTTGTGGGTTGTGTTTGAGTGGTGCGAACATGCACACGATGGGTGTGTTTGAGCTAGAACCCCAATGGGTCCAAAATGACTTTTAATATGAGCAAATAGTGAGTTAGAGCTCGTTGAGGTTTAAAGGAACATGTGAGACATGTATCATACTTAAAGACTCATCAGAGAATGTTTAAAACATATTAGAACTTGTTACAAACCGTTTAGGAGAATTTTGATCAAATTTGATATATTGTGAGATGTGAGTGAACCCGTCAAGCTTTGCCCTTGGTTCACTATTCATATTTACGATATGTCATGTATTTTGGTTGATCCCGATTCTTTGATGTACATAGAATTGAGTGGTGTGATTTAATTCATATGTCGGTATACAAATTTTGTATAAAGGACACAAAGTAAATGCGAGTGTGTCGTATATGTGTTTGTTTAGTGTAAATGGGCTTATTGGGCTTGGAATGGATTTAGGCCCAATGAGCTTAATAAGGATCCGCTTGGTGTTTAAACGAGTCCATTAGCGGACTTAGGTGTAATTGAGACCCATTAGATGTTGTGGGGCTCACTTTGGCATATCAGGCCCAATTTGTGAAATGTGGGACCCAAGGGGGGTGTGAGTGTGTTGCGTTGTTGTGGTGATTAAAAAGGTATTCAAGTTGTTTTTCACATATTCTACAATCTCATGATATGTGTGTGAGATCGTTCCAAGGGAAAATGTGAATCATATAACATATACTGATTCGTTGTTGTACAGTGTAAGCAAAAACTTTAAATTTTGCCTAAAAATGGGTGTGTGAATAGTAATACGTAATTAATCCTTGATTAATGTTTATTAATAATCCGGGTATTTTTACAGATGTTACACGACCCATATGCACTGTGTTCCCTACCACACGGACCAACACCCTCGCCCAACCACCAACTCCCGCCTCGGTCCAACAACTCACACATCCATGAGCAACACCACCTCGCCTAACCCGCCTCCCACAATCTACCCTCCACGCCACCAAATTCACCACTTAGAACTCATACTATGGTCGCCGTGCCCAAGTTGGTATCTTGTTAAGCCTATTCCTCATTTAATTTCCATACGCCTCATATCTCTCTTCCTAAGTCACCATATGTTGCTTTAATCGATCTCCATTAGCGAGATGCTATGTATGATGAATATAACACATCAATTAAACCGGATACTATTCGATCAGTATTTTATCTTGCATTATCTCGGATTGGCCTATTCATCACTTAATGTTAAGAATACTTTTGTTAATGGTGACCTTTGATGGTTTCTCGATTTCCACATCATGTTTGTTGGTTACATAGATCTTTGTATTGATTGAAACAACCACCCGTGTTTGGTTTCAACACTTTGCACGTTATGCTCTCGTGGTTCGTTATTCATCGAGTCGTGTGACTCGCCTTTGTTTATTTATCGGCATGGTATCGGGGTTATATACGTTGGTGATATTATACTAACGGCTTCATCTAAAAAATTACTTCAGCATATTACTCCTCTATTCATAAGGAGTTTGATATGACAGATTTGAGAGATCTTATATATTTTATGGGATCTCCGCTCATGATTCTACATGCATGCTCCTTTCTCAAAAGAAATATGCGATGGGGCTTTGGAACATGAACATATGTCTACTCGTAATCTTATTCGAACTCATATTAATGAGAGACCAAGCTCGACCCTACGGGATCCAATCTTCGATCCTACCTTATATCGTAGTCTTGTACGTGGTTTGCGATCTTATGTTTACTTGTCTCAGATATCATATGATGTACATCGAATTTTTCTCTATATGTGTGACCCACAAGAGCCTCACCTAGAAACTCTCAAGCGTATTCTCCTTTATATTAGAGACATTTTGGATTGGCTCCATCTTTATGCTTCATCTACTGGATCTCTTGTTGCTCATTCTGATGTTGATTGGGCATGTTGCCCTACTACTAGGCATTCTAACTCTAGTTATTGTGCTTTCGTGGGGGATAATATCCTCATGGTCATCCAAACAACAACACACTCTTTCTCGATCTAGTGTTGAGGCTGAGTACTTAAGTGTTGCTAATGTTAAGACTGAGACTACATGGCTTCGTAATCTACTTCGCGAACTTCATACACCTTTACTGTTTGCCACCCTTGTCTACCGTGACAATGTTAGTGCTATTTATTTAACTCTTTTAATTATGTTTAGCACCATAGAACGAAACACAGTGAGAACGGTTTACACTTTGTTCGTGATATGGTTGCTCGGGTTCAGGTATGTGTTCTTTATATACCATCGCATTATCAGTATGCCAATATTTTTACCAAGGTCTTGCCTTCTACTTTACTCGAGTAGTTTCTTACATGTTTGAGTGTCCAGTCCCCTCACACTCCAACTGCATGGGAGTGTTATACGATAGTTAGGAGGCCATATGGGCCTTGTTAGACTTTGATAGGCCTAGCCGGTTTGTATTTGTATCTAGACTAATCCTTTGTGATTATATATTGTAATTGGTGATGAATGGAATGGCAAGGCAAATTACTAATCCAATACTTCAATATAGCTTGTAAGGTATTCTTAAAATCTCAGTAGAGATGGTTCATATATACGGCATGTCATATACATGGAGAGTATGGTGTTAACTTAATTAGGTGTGTCAAGTTATAGCTTGAGGTTAATGTGGTACTCCACATTCTATTATAATAAAATGTTTTGAATCTTTAATATATTTTACTTAAGTAACTCTTTACCAAAAATAAAATAAACTAAATAGTACATACAAAAGTTTAAACTTTGCTAGGTGAACATCTTAAAATGTTATGAGAAAAGTTAGGAAACGATCACTTGCATACCGATCAGGCCACGTACACATAAGTCAAAAATGACTCGGCTTTCTCGGGTAACCTAAACAATGAGTCTTGGCTGTTTACATTTGTTGAACGTTCGTGTTGTATTAGCTTTATGTGGTGTTGTCATTACGTGTGGTCTCAAGTAGCAAAAAAGAAGCATGCAAGCTATACATTCTCTGGAACATGTTTGTCATGCTATATTATACATGTATTTTAAAAGACATTAAAATATTGGTTTTTTATTTAAGTTTGAAAACATAAATACGCCGGATTTAGAGATGATGAATTACGCACTCAAACGATCACATAAGATAAACATGCACATTACATACCTTATTGTCCATGGTTACTACTTACTACAAAACTTTACTATATTATATATTTCCGTGCATTATTATTATTATTATTATTATTTTTTTCTTTCTTAAATTTGGTTCTTATATTAATATTTTGATTTCTGGTTGAAATAAGATGATTTTACGGGGAGATCCGAGTGTTAAAGAAGTGTCGAACTTTTTAATAATATAAAACAATGATGGTCATATGCATAATTTGATGGTCAAAACTTAACATTATAATGAAATCTTGTTGGTCAAAAGACAAGAGTTGTTACTACTTCCTAATACTAGAACCAAAATGGGGGTGTGTAGGTATTTAGCTAGCTTTTCCCATGTTGTTAAATTAAAGGCGATTAATTTACAAAGTTAAACTGATGGGAAAATCGCTAGAGGTTCGATTTATGTAAACAAACTTTATTCCCCTAAAAAAAATATGATCGACGTTTGTTCCATTTTTCACATTTCTAATTTTGCGAAAAAGACTCTCAAAAGTCGTACGGACTTTTTTTAGTCTTTGAAAGTAAAATGACGCGCGTGTGTCACAAGTTGTATGTAATTCTAGATGGAGCTATAGAAAATTTATAAGATATTTTGCATACTTAGACAGACTTAGGATAAAATGTTCTCCTCGTCGGTGTATATTTTAGAGTAGCTAGTTTTCGTTTATTAATTAGTTTGATATATAAATTATATAATCCAAGATAATTGCTTATAAGCTTCGATATGTTCAATTATAAGATAATTTAGAAGTGGTATTAGATAACTATATAGAATTATCATACATGATACATGTGATGATGGGACCAAGGAAAATCCCATGTAAATTCCTGTAAGAATTGGCACACTTCCACCATTGACTTTCTTGCTCTCATAATCTCCCTCCTCCTCCATATAGTTCATAAACTTTCGTACTACATAAATGATAAATCTATCTATTATAAATACTAAAACTCTCTTCTAAACATAACTTTCTCAAACATATCCTACAAATTCCCTCATGTCTTCTTCAGGTATATCTTTTGAATCATCATCAAACTCACCACCACCACTACCACCATCATCAACCGCAACTGGTGTACCTAAATTTAAGTCTATACCACCACCTTCACTTCCCATTTCTCCACCGTCGTTTTCGCCTCTTCTTATTTTTCATTTCCGGGTGGCCTTACAGCCGCTGACCTTCTCGATTCCCCTGCACTCATTTCTTCTTCACAAGTAAGAACTGTTTACAATAGTTAATATGGTATTAATGGTTTCTTGATCTATGCTCGACTCTCACCATGCATAAAAAGTCTTTTTTTCTTGCCAAAATTATAACAAATGGGTTTTTTGAGATATTAAAAACCCATGCGACAAATTTGAACTTTGTAACTTTTACTAGCATTTTATTTCATAAATAATCCAATTTTTGCTACCATTTTTTTTTTTCAATCAAGAACATGTTTTTCTACTTATATTTGTAGATCTTTTTGTTAAAACCAAATAGTGTTGATCACAAATTTTGAAATTTTGATTTATGTTAACATTTTTATGATCATTAATATGATTATATATTCTGACTTTATTTTTACAAATTTCTTGTAGATTTTATCATCTCCAACTACTGGTTCTTTTCCATTTCATGCCTTCAATTGGGACAACAATAATCAGATTCAAGAACAAAGTATAAAGAAAGAACACAACAATTTCAATGGTTTCCAGTTTCAAAACCAATCAAATCCTCCATCAGTAAGTTTTACTATTTATTTCTTACCTTAATTGTGCTTAGGATTTCTTAACATAACTCTTTATCTGTTTGTTTGCCTTATAACATGACTTATAAACAATTTTCGCGTACAATTTTGATAGTGTTTGATATCGATTATTTGCCAGTGAAATAAGCTGTCAACTAAATACCCTTAATCATCAAGCAACAACTTTTATCGTGAAAATGAAATAAAAACTTTTTGGAAAAAAACATGTATGGGTTTCTTTCGTCCATAAGAAATCAATACTAACTTGATTCAAACGTTTCAGGGAATTTATGACAAAATCTTGGTAGAAACAGAGTACTCTGCTCAGAAACAAAGCATTGGGTCAAATTATACACGTGATCACAACAACTATAATCATCAATCAGCTCCAAAAAAGCTAGACGACGGATATAATTGGAGAAAATATGGACAAAAGCAAGTTAAAAGTAGCGAAAATCCAAGAAGTTATTACAAATGCTCGTGTCAAAATTGTCCCATGAGGAAAAAGGTGGAGACATCCTTAGAAGGAGATATTACGGAGATCGTTTATAAGGGAAGTCATAATCATCCAAAACCGCTATCTAATAAACGATCAGCTTCTGCATTGGGTTCGAGTAGCTCATTTGGAGTCAGCCAAATGAATGATTTCCAAGATCACTCTAATGGTTCTAAGCAATGGGAGTGTGTTGGGACCCCAGAAAATTCGTCGGTTTCGATTGGAGATGATGAGTTTGTGGAAGATGAAGCTCAAGCAAAAAAATTGTGAGTTCCATTTTTTCAATGTACAAACTGTAGTTGATCACTATTTCATATATTAGGTAATTGTTTATATGTAAAATGGTCACATTGTGCTATGGTGATCTTTTGTATGAAGGGTATATTTGAAGCATGTTTGAAGTGTATACTACCAATTTGGTATTGTCATTGTTGATGACTTACTTACTTATTGCTTATTTTTGTCTGATAGAAAGATGGAGAATGAAAATGAAGGGACGTCGGTGGAAGGAAGTAGGACTGTAAGAGAGCCGAGAGTGGTAGTTCAAACCGTAAGTGATATTGATATACTTGATGATGGATATAGATGGAGAAAATATGGTCAAAAAGTGGTTAAAGGGAATCCTAACCCGAGGTAATCTTTTTATTTTGTTTGATTTGAGTTTCATACTTTATTAGCGCGTGTATACGCTTTGGTTAAAAAGATAGTAACTTTGCACAATAAAATTCGTCTGTCTTTAACTCCTCATATGATCAATTCATGCAGGAGCTACTACAAGTGCACTACTCCTGGTTGTGGTGTAAGGAAACATGTAGAACGAGCATCCAATGATATGAGGTCAGTGATAACAACTTATGAAGGGAAGCACATTCATGATGTGCCAGTGGCTCGTGGCATGGGTCATCGACAATTACTGCCATCCAACTCTAACAACAATGCAGCCAACATGACAACTAAGCCATCACAATTGTCATATATGCATCCTACCAACTTTATGATCAATCAAACTCGTGGCTCCAATTTGTCACCATCATCACAATTTACGTTGGAGATGTTGCACAAGCACAAGGTTTTGGGTTCTCAGGGTTCGAGGACCCTATACCTTCTGCTTACACGAATCGCGAACCAAATTATGATATTGTGTTTTCTAAAGCTAAAGACGAACCTCAAGATGACAGCTTTCTAGAGTCTTTGCTATGCTGATATTGTTATCAGCAAGTTAAAGTGTTGATGTACATATACGTAGGGTCTCTATAGAAAAGTTGTAATGATACCCATTGGTTTGATTCTTTTGTTGTTTATTGCAATACTTTTTGGTCTTTCGGGGATATTGCTCTTTTTCTTTTACAAACATGATGTATATTCTTTTTATGTCATATAATAAAAGATTTCTGTCACTGTAACTTAGCAACATAAACTACTAGTAAGTGGAGAAATAGTAGTTTATATGAAGCGTGTTGATGGTGTCATTTTAACTAACAATATCAGATCAAGCAATCAATAGGAACTTTGTAATTAAATTACACAATTAAGATAAGTTGGTAAGATAATAACATATTTGGTGAGATTAGATAACAACATGTGTACAAACAAATTTACACAATTTTATATTGTGTAATTTTACGTCGTGAAGTCATAAACATTTATTTTTTTCAGTTTCATAGGATTGAATAATTGAAACATTTGATCTTGTATCATATTTGACTAAAAAGTTTTCCTATCGAATAAATCCGTACGACACAGATAAAATCAAAACATATAAATATAATGTTTGTCCTAACTTAAGTAAACCAAATAAGACCTGCCTGCGACTGACGTATCACAGGATATTTTTGCCCCATCAAATTGCATCATTGCTGCGCCATTTGCACGTTATCCGCCACTCCCGGTCACCACCCCTTTCATAGGCGTTGTTTTATTTAAATTTATTTTTATTATTGTTTTTTAATTAAACATTATACAACGGGCAAAAACACCTTCTTTTTCTTACCTATAAATATCATTTTTAACATATATCTTTGAAACATTCAAACTAAATCACAATTTATATACACTTAATTTTTCTTTATTTCATACACTTTCAACATGAGTTATGACGATATAAAATGGAGCCAACAATTATTATGTTTATATGAATATCATTAACAATTTCTAGCATTTGATGAGGATGAAGCCACTAGTTCAAACACTCGACGACATACCCCGAGACTATTAAGCGCAGAACAACATCTCATGGAAGATTATTTTGGTGACAATCCAAAATATCCCGAATTGAATTTTAGGTAACGGTTTCAAAAAGTCGAAAACTATTTTTTGAATTAGTCAAAAACTATTTTTTAAAATAGTCGAAGGTATAAACTAACTATAACCTTGAACCTATTCTCGAGCACTTTTTTAGATCTCTCGAAAATGTCGCTAAGAATATGAGTATTAGTCCTATAATGACATGCACGTCCGCTTATACGCTAATTGGCGCATCGAAAACACCAATGCTTTTGATGAATATTTGCAAATTGGTGTAATTGTAGTCATGATAGTTTAGACAATTTTACCAATTGTATATGTGATTTATACTCGGGGAGTATTTAAAAAACCCTCACCCAATGATATTATGAGGATAAATGAAAACACGAAAACTATCATGGATTCCCGTATGTTTGGTAGTATAGAGTGTATGCATTGTGAATGGAGCAATTGTCGAGAATGCTTACAAATCATAAATTGAACTGGGATCACAAATATCCGACAATAATGCTTCAAGCAATTGCATAACAAGATTTGTGGATTTTTGGCATGCGATTTTATGATATAGTTGGTGCAAACAATGACATGAATGTTCTACATCATTCACATTTGTTTGACGACATCTTTGACGATGTCGCTCTCGACGCCTGTTTACTATAAACCGTAAAACATACACCAAAGAATATTACTTAGTAGACGGTATTTATCCCACTTGGGCTAATTTTTATTAAATCATACGCAGTCATGCAAATCAAGTCGATTTAAATTTTAATAGGATCAAGAAATTGCAAGAAAAGATGTGAAATGGGCTTTTGTGTCCTTCATTGGTCTTGGGGATTATACCACAACTAATACGCGGCTTACCGTGTGAGCAAAATACGTAGATTATGTATTTAATGCATCATATTGCATAACATGATACTAAAAGATCAAAATTCTAAATAATCAAATTTAACTAGAACTACGTGACAAAGAGGTGCATACCAACCTTCAACATGATCTTGTGGATCATCTTTGTACTTGACAACAACAAAGCGAAATGTAGTTTCTTTATGTATTGTACTTTTATTTTTATCGAAATGTCGTATTCTATTTTATGCATTGTAATTTTGTTTTTATTTTAATGAAATGTGTTTGTTTAGAAGAAAATGGAAAAGAAAAAAAATCGATACCTACATATGCCTATAACATTTTATAGACGATTTGTGTTTTACTTATAATGGTGTTATAGCATGATGTTGAGTTCTTTAATATTAAGATGTACAAGAGAGAGTTATGATCAAAAAGAATTAAAATTAAAATGAGAATGATGAAAAGCTGTCACATTACATTGGGCTCCACGATGAAGATTAGTGTAGGCTAAGTCATTAATTGTACCGGTTTGTTATACCGCGCCTTTGGACTCTGTAAAGAACCTGGAAGGAATACTTTTGGGTTGCCGCGACGTGTTTCCTTTGGCTATCTCGTGGAGCGAGAAAGTCTCATGATGGCCGTACCCGCCTCCTTCCGGCGATAGCGCTGACATGGGAGTTGTTACATCTCCTTGACACACAACGTGCTTCGTTTAAAAATTCCTGAGGCGTTCGTCGTGATTGGTCTTAGTAGTGCACAGGATGACACGACGGTAGCGACCTACCTTTAAAGTTTGGGATACAGAGGGTGGGTTCTTTTTAGGGTTTGTCGCGTCTTATTGTCTTTTCTTTTTGTGTTCTCGCTACTAACTTGCGCGCTATTGTGTTGCGAGATATGTCTCTTTTTCTTCATTAACCACCTGACCTGCTTGAAGTAACCTCCTGAGAGGACGTTATGTGAGGGTGAGCGGACATTACAGATGAGGCTGTGATCGCGTTATCGAGCCTTCAGAGAACGCCATCACCTTAGTCTCGTGAGACAATCGTGGATAATGTTGACGCGACTAAGGCTAGCAAGCAATTTGGGAAGAAGAGGGTGAGGCTTGGCTGTTCCTTCCAAGCAACCGGAGAAGAAAAG
The DNA here is from genome assembly GCA_022545495.1 of Chrysanthemum lavandulifolium. Classification (NCBI taxonomy): domain Eukaryota; kingdom Viridiplantae; phylum Streptophyta; class Magnoliopsida; order Asterales; family Asteraceae; genus Chrysanthemum; species Chrysanthemum lavandulifolium. Next base: position 161,248,219 of record CM040238.1, on the reverse strand, counting down.
GCTTACTTACTGTCTTAGGCAAGGATGCCGGGTCCTTCATGTAGCATCTTTATTATGTTGATTTTTTTTTTTTTTTTTTTTTTTTTTTTTTTTAGGAAATAACTTGGTGTTATTATGTAGGGGTGCGACCGCCGATACGCTCTTGTGATGGAGCTCGATGAGTCCGACTCTGGACCTTGTCCGAGGAGGTAACCCATGTTTCTTACAGTTACTCCCGACCCTCGTGCCAATCCGGACTCTGCCAAAACATCCACCATCGCCCATCAAGAAAACCTAGATGTGGATATGTCCGGCCTTCGGAGCCGCCGCTCGTACAATGGGAGAGCTGGCTCGTGGTTGAGTCTCCATGCAAGATCAATCGGTCACCGCCCGCTGACATCCGACGATGACTTCTATGAGTCCTTGTCCGTGGATACTGGCAGAGGCGAAAAATACTTATGTCCCAGTGGTTGCTTACAAATGAGTTCCGGATGAATGACCCCTGGATTTGCCGTAGTATTTTGGACAACCTTGCTACTCCACGGTTATTTGTCTACATTCGCAACATGCCATAACGGATTTGCTTGGAGCGGTATAACATGATGATGACCGCCAGCGCAGATGTCCTCCGAGGTTAGGCTTGCGGCTGCAATTTGAGCTTAACCGAACTAACAAGTTGAACAGGGAGGCTTGAGAGGAAGGAGAAAAGAATTCGAGCTCTTAAGGAGAAAGTTCAGCGTTGAGTCCGATGTCATGGAGGGTAGGGGACTCATGAAAGCGTGTTAGCTTGCTCGAGTCTCGAGTCGAGGAAGTGAAGAGATTAAGGGAGCGGGTGGCGGCGCTTGGAGGGCATGATTGCGCCAAAGATGAGCAATCGCCCACTTAACCGTTGAGCACGCGGAATTGAAGGGGTAAAGTTGTCGGGCTTACCTCTCTTGTGATGAGCTTAGGGAGGCGGTGAAGGATGCGAAGTTTTCGGGGAAAATTGAAAGAGTGCGAGGGCGAGTCCGCGGTGAGTATGATAGTCACCGCGGGTTAGATCGAGGTTGGCATGAACTCAACCGTAACTTTGATGAGGAGCTATTCCGGGCACTCGATGGCTATTGAGGGAAGAGGTGGGTGATCGGGCATGGTTTCCGCCGCTTCGATGGCTTCAAGCGATCGATGAGCTTCGACGCGGTTGGGGACTTATGTGCAAGGCCGTCGCTAAGGGCCTAAAGCGTGGTTTGGAAGCCAGGATTGTCCATGGTTCGAAGGGTGAAGGTCGAATGCATCAAGGCTCACAATCCGGGGGCTAAGGAGGTTTACCGCGAGTCGCCTATTCGCGCTTAGCGATGTTCCTTCCACTTCTTGATTCCTTGGAGGCTTGTAAAGATTCCTCTTAGAATTCCTTATGTCGCAGCCTGTGTTACGAGAGGAGAGGCCTGTGGTATGGGGAATTCGCTTTAATCCCCGGTGGCGGAAGAGGTTGCTCTTCCCAACTCTTTGCTGAGCACCATTACCGGACGCCCGCCGCCATTGCCGTGTACAAAGAGAGGAAACACCGGGCGTGTGGTAAGCGGTTTAATGTTTGGAATCCCGAGTGCTTGTTTTGGAGGTGGAGCATCGAGGTTACTTCATCGAGAGCCTTCCATGGTGATCGTTTCCCTGGTCCAACCCCTTCCTCCAGCGTTACTGGTCCGGCAGGGAGGATGAGAGAAGAAGAAGAAGAAACGGCTACAGCGATGATATGTTTGACGCAACATTCTTGATGGTGCCGAAAATGCTTGAGTTGGTCTCTTATGGGCGACATTTAGACTATGCCGCTTTTCCATCTGTTTTGAAGCTTTATTTATGTTTGATAGGGTCGCTGTTGTCATGACACCATTTTTTGTAAGCCGGGTATGCCCCGTACTTGTAAAAATATCCGTGAATTTAATGAAACTTCTTGGTTAGTTGTACACGTGTTTTTTATATTTGCCGACTTAGTTGTTCCGGCTTGAGTTGTACCTTGGCCGCACTGGGAGTCCCGGTATCCAACAATGGTCAACGGTTTGCAATACCACTTATATGCCTGAGTCAATTTTGAGGTTGCTCGTCCTTTATGCGCGACATTGTTTGCCGCGGATGTGATAATCATGCGAAAGATGTAAAAATGTAAATGGATCTTTGTTTTGGAAAATTTGTAGAGCGGGCCAGGCATCTACGTTTCATTACTTAGAAAACATTACAAATAGAAATAAGAAACATGAAAATTTAAAGTTCCCCTGTTGTCCGGACCTGATCCGTGATCAACTTACAAAAGACGGGGAAAACTTACTTACGCTTAGATGTAACATTTCTTCAAGTTGCGGATGTTCCATGTTCTCGGGAGTATCTCCCCATCCGCGGCTCTGAGCTTGTACGCTCCATTCCCTAGTGCTTCTATCACTTCATATGGCCCTTCCCATTTGGGACCGAGCTTTCCGGTGTCCTCCGCTCTACTAGCTTCGTTGTTGCGGTAGACAAATTCTCCGGGTCTGAAGGCCGTGCTTCGTACCTTGGCATTGTAGTAGCCCTCCATCTTTGCTTTGCTGCGCGCTTCTTCAATGGCCGCGGCTTCTCGTTTTTCCTCCAGGATGTCCAGATTTAGGCGAAGCTCTTGGTCATTGGAGATTTGGTTTATGGGCGTACATCGGAGACTTGGCATTCCAATCTCTACCGGAATAACTGCCTCAGTGCCATATGTGAGGGAAAATGGGGTTTCGCCGTTGCTTGTGTTTGATCATAGTCCTGTGTGCCCAGAGCACATGCGGCACTTCTTCCACCCAGTCTTTGCTTCCTTTCTCCAACCTTGCTTTAATGCCTTCTCCCAGACTTTTGTTCGCACTTTCGACCAGCCCATTCGCCTGTGGGTGCTTCACTGATGCAAACCGTTGTTTGATGTTGAGCTTCTGACACCAATCCTTGAATGGGTTATCGCGGAATTGCTTTCCGTTGTCCGATACTATCTCTCCGGCAAACCGAAGCGGCAGACTATGTTATCCCAAACAAACTTCTTCACTTGCCTTCCTGTGATGGAGGCTAAGGGTTTGGCTTCGATCCATTTAGTGAAGTAGTCTATTGCGACGATCATAAACTTGACCTTGCCGGGGCCTTCTGGGAAAGGTCCGCAGATGTCGATACCCCACTTGTAAAAAGGCCAAGGAGAGGTGATTGGAGTCAGATTTTGTTGCGGATTTTTTGGTACCGGGCGGTGGACTTGGCAGTCTTCGCACTTCTGTATTAGCTCACGTGCATCCCTGTGCATCGTCGGCCAATAATATCCGGATCTAATTGCTTTGGCTACCACTGCTCTTGGGCCGGAGTGCATGCTACACGATCCTTCGTGGATTTCTCGCAGCACGTAGTTGGCTTGGGTGGGGCCTACACATCGGAGCCAAGGTTCTAGGAAGGATTTCCGGAATAGGATTCCGTCTCTCAACGCGTACTGCCTCTCCTTGATCCGTAGCTTTCTTGCCTTGTTGTCATCCGCCGGTAGTATTTCATCCCTCAGGTACTCAATCAGGGGTGTCATCCAAGTATCCCCGTCTTCTTCCACGATAGCTAGTACTTCCTTTTCTTCAATGGATTTTTCTTTTAAGACTTCCACAAGGACCTGTTTTGTCAGGTGGGCGAAGTTGGTGGATGCAATTTTGCTTAGTGCGTCTGCTTGTTTGTTTTGGCTCCGGGGAATCTGCCTGATGGAGAACGTCCGGAACCCTTCAATCAATGCTTTGGCGTTCGCCAAGTAGCGCGCCATGCTCTCCTCCTTCGCTTTATATGCTCCGTTTATCTGGTTTGCCACAAGACGGGAGTCGACATTTGCTGATAAGTCTTTTACCCGCATTTGTTCAGCAATCCTTAGTCCTGCGATTAGTGCCTCGTACTCAGCTTCGTTGTTGGATGCCTCGAACTCAAAGCGGGCGAGGTAAATTCCTCGCCTCCGGGTTTGTCGATTACGCCGCCCGGACCCTCCATGCACGAAGATCCGTCGTGAATAGTTTCCACGACTCGAGTATTGTTCTCGGTCCTTTTTCTTGTCCAGGGTTTCTTCCTCTGGAATCTCAGCAATGAAGTCCGCTAACACCTGTCCCTTTATGGCTGTCCGGGGTCGAAAGGTGATGTCATGTTCATCCAGCTCTATTGCCCATCCAGCCATCCTTCCGCTTTTTTCTGTCTTAGTCAAGACTTGCTTCAGTGGCTGGTCTGTGATGACCGCTACTGGATGTGCTTGGAAGTATCGCCGCAACCTGCGGGATGCATATACTAGTGCCAGGACCAGCTTTTCCAGCGGAGTGTAATTCACCTCCGGGCCTTTTAGGGCGCGGCTGACGAAGTACACTGGCTGTTGCCTCGACTCCCTTTGCGCTAATAAAACCGCGCTTACAGCTTCTTGGGACGCGGCTAAGTACATGATGAGCTCCTCCTTTGGTTGTGGAGCGATGACCATTGGCAGATTGGCAATGTGCTGTTTCATTTCTTTGAACGCCTGCTCTGCATCCGGTGTCCAGTAGAAGTCGCTCTTTTTAATGCATTTCTTCAGCGTTTTGAAGAATGGGAGGGACCTTTCCGCTGATTTGGACATAAAACGACTGAGGCTGGCTAACTTTCCGTTCAAAGACTGTACTTCCTTTTTGGTCGTCGGGGATCTGAGGGTAGTCACGGCCGCAGACTTGTCTGGGCAAGCTCTGATGCCTTCCTTGCTTACCACATGACCTAGAAACATGCCCTGTTCCGCCCCAAATGTGTACTTCTTGGGGTTAAGCTTCATGTAGATGTTCCTTAGGGTCTTGAAGGTTTCATTCATATCCCTGAGTACTTCTTCCTCTGAATGGCTCTTGATGACTAGATCGCCGACGACACTTCCAAATTTCTTCCAACTGCTTTTCAAACGCCCCGTCCACGAGCCTTTGGTATGTGACACGGTGTTCTTTAGATGAAGGGCATTTTGGTGTAATGAAGATGCCTTGGTTTGTGTGAAATGTCAGTTTTTCCTCGCCCCGGTGCCATTTGTATCGGTGATACCCTTTGTGCAGCGCCAAGAAAGCACTTGAATGGGTATCCGCAGAGGGATTCGACCTTCCAGTCGATCTCCGGCAAGGGGTAGCAATCTTTTGGGCAGGCTTTGTTTAAGTCCTTGAAGTCCACACACATTCTCCAGCTTCCGTCACTCTTTTTGACGAGAACGGGGTTAGACAACAAGTCATGGTAGTGTACCTCCTTCATGATCCCCACTGCCACTAGCTTGGTAACATCTTCATTGATTGCTTTGTTTCTTTCCGCGGCCTGTCCCCTCTTCTTTTGTCGCACAGGGTCATAACCGTCCCGGACATTCAGTTTGTGTTCCGCGATTGTACGCGGAACTCCAGTCATGTCGGAGGGCTCCCAAGCAAAGATATCCAAGTTATTCCTGAGCAGGTCGCAGAGACTTCTCTTCCCTTGCTCGCTCAATCCTCCTCCAATGGTGACCGTTTGGTCTGGGAATCTGGGGTTGATTGCCACCGCGACTCCTTCCTTCACTACTGCTTCTGCGGTTATATGGTAGGGTTCTGGTTCCGCAACCATTCTGCATTCAACTGGGACCACCTTGTCACTGTGCAAAGTCACGATTCCGTCACAAGTGGGAAATTTCAGCATCCCATGCGCTGTGGATGGCACTATTCTCAACAGCCTAATCCCCGGACGTCCAATAATCCCGACCGTTGCTGTGGCGTTGATCATGTATATGGCGTGGGCTTTGTCCTTGGTCGTGGTATCCTTCTTTCCCCTGGGGCCGCCATTCTTTGTGCCCCATTCTTGATCTCTTTGACCGGATGTAGAGCTGTCCGGATCGATCGCCTCCCTATCTGCTTCTTCAACTGATAGCATTCGGCCGTGTTGTGCCTTTTTCTCTGTGGAAGTCACAAGATTTGTCTTTATTCCTAGACTCGACCGGACTGGACATTGGCGGGGGAGCTGTGAACTTGACCGTATCCATGGCCAGGATTTCTTTTGGCGTTTTTGTGAGGGGGGTGAACCTGTCCCCCCTCTTCTTCTCCGGCCTTAAGCGGGTCTTGAACTCCCCTTTTCTTTCAAAGATCTGGATGTTTTTCTGTCCTCCCTCCTGGTTTTTCCACTGGGAGTGCTTCTTCTTTGACTGGTTGGCCGCAGCCACCTCACCTCTGAGAAATGCTTTCACGACCTTCCACATTTCATCCTACGACTGGGGAATGTTGTCATTGAGCCTCCTGATCAGCTCCGGGTTCGTTATCCCGCATAAAGCCAGACACTCATGCACCTCGGGGCTCCGCTTCACATACATGCTTCGCTCGGCGCCCACGAATGCTTCATGGATTCCCCTTCCCTTTGCTTTATTGGTGTAATTCCACGTGGTCTTTTCGATACTCTTATGTCAGAGGAAGTAGCGAGAAAACTCGACCTCAACTCCTCAAAGTTGTCAATGCTTTCCGGACGCACTCATCAAACCACCGCGGCGCGCCTACCAAGTGGAGTTGAACATGTGGCACCATGTGGGCATGGCCCATCTTTCCACCTTGGCCGCGGTGGAAGATTTTCATATGATCTTCCGGATCCCCGTCTCCATCATACGCTCGAATGTGAGTGGCATTCTTGTTCTTCCGAGAACTCAAAATTCTGTGATACGACGGTAAATGGATCATGTCACCACGTCATACGGGAGTAGAGGTCATCGATTCGTTTCTTGCTTTTCTGGTGGACTTAGGTGTCCTCCAAGGCTTTCCTCGCTTCCGGAGGAGACACTTCCCTAGTTCTACTGCGGCACGAGTGATATGTTTCTCCCCTGCCAGACTTCGAATAGGAAGCTCTGCTGTGGGTAGGACTTCGGCTCCGCTGGTGTCTATCGGCGGAGCCTTTTTCGGTCATGTCTCGTTTACTTCGCTTCTCCACTTCTCTTTTGCGTTGCCTACGGGAAGTGACCTTTGACTGGAGTCTGGAGAACACGGTTGGTTTTTGGTCCCCTAGTCTCGTGGACACGTGAGGGCGTTCCTTTTCGATCTTGAGAATACGTCCGGCCACGCCTCTTGGCCTCCAACCGGCCAGGCTCTCTAGAACCTCCTCGTCTCGACCGCTAAGTCTTGAGAACATCGCGACTTGGAATACTCAAGACGGGTCCGACACAGGCGCTAGGGCCCGGGCTTCTCCTCTTTCTTGCCTTTTTCTTTCGGATCGGACGAGTATTCCTGCGTGCTCGAGACCTCTCATTTCTAGGTTCATCGTCAAAATCTAGCCGGGTTTTGACCCGGTCCAGTTTTTCTTGATGGACTCTTTCTGCCATGAAGGGCAAGATCTGATGGTAGTGCCTTTCGCAAAACTCCCTTATTGACGCGTCTGTTACGGCCTTAGGGTGGTATTGTTCTGTGGCTTGCACTTTTTCATTCCCTCCCGTGTTTCTGACCGTAGACGGCTCAGGAGACGGGGAGGGGTTTTCTGCCAAATTGCTCATTAGAGTTTTTTTTTACAAAAGGAAACCTTGTTATGTCCAATCGGTTCCCACGGATGGCGCGCCAACTTGTTAATGATTCGGCCCCACGATGAAGATTAGTGTAGGCTAACTTCACAGGAAATAGATCTTGTATTAAGTACGACTCTTGATTGCTAGCTGCTAAGAAAACCAACACCGTTAGTCTCACCGCGGAACGGGGTTCCGCGGTCAACCTCCGGCGTGAGAGTAAGTGATAGTTTTAGAGAGATAAAGATGGTTCTAGAGAGAGAGTGTATGTGTGTGTTACCCTTTGAGTAGAGGTGAGACCTCTATTTATATGGTTGACCTTCCTGTCGTGTTCTCAAGGTCACGGGTCTTGAGAGCGACAGTTTGTGACGTAAGTCAGCTGCAGAGTTTGTCTGCTTATTGTGATGGTGATCTTTTTGGGCGGGAGTTGTCCCGCTTTCCCTTTTTGGGGACTGCAGGTTGTAGTACATCAAGCCTGGGCAAGATTCCTTTCCTCTTATGTGGGGCGCGGTTGCGCCCTTCTTCAGACGTACCTACTATCCGCGGAAAGGTTTAGTGACATAGCCGGACTACGTATCTAGTCCGCGACCGACCCATGTGGGTTCCAGGGCATTCACGACATCATGATTAGTTCGCGCCAGACCATATGGGTGCCGGGGAGGCCATACGTGATCAGAAACTATAATCATACATTTCAGATGCATCTACAATAATAGTTGCATCTCCCCAAAATTTCTTCCTCTAGTTTAAAATATGTGGCTAAAAAACCTACTCACAATTCTCATGTTAATTTTTCTTCTTATTAGAACTATTCACGTACAAGAGATACAACTTAGAGTTTTGACTAGATTACGAGAAGTTAAAAAATGTTAGTGCAAATATGAATTATCTAAACTAAACGATCTCATATGTTTTAATGATAACAAATATGTAGCATGTAATATATAACGTAAAATGCGTAAGTTGCTCGTAACTATAAATCGTCAAAAACATATATTCCTCAACAGTTCTCGTCTTCGACGTTTCGAGTCTTCTCGTGCTTCAACACAAGTTCAAATATGTTTGTTATGTTGCATTATGATCAAAACATTTAACAAACTATTGAGATGTTTAGAATGTGTTTTATTGGTCATGATGTCTTAAAATGTTTAAATAAAATATGGTTTTTCTATAACTAAACATCCAACACATTTTAAACTTACTCATACTCAATCAAGCAAGTTCTATCATATGCATCAAAATGATTTTCATCATTTACATTAGATCATACTTTCATATTTTATAAGATGATGTATTAGTCTTAATCTCATATTTTATAATATACCTTCAAATAAAGTATTTTAATCTTGCATTTTCCAACTAGCAAGAAATTTTCCTCCAAAGGAAGTATTTCAAATTACATTATTGGTTTGAAAATATAAACAACCTCTTTTAGTTCAAGTCAAAGTAATTCAAACATTTTGGGGACACATATTATGCATGTTTGCATCAAACCTTTCATAAACCATGTTTAGGTGTACAATGTCGAACACTCATCAAGCATGCTTTCCCTAGTAAATTATCTCAGTAAACTAAAAAGAAACAAAAGATAACAAGTGTTGAATGACAATTCAAAACGGCTACAACTTTATCTCAAATTAACAGACCCACAGATCGTGTAGAGTGGACGGATACTACCAGGATCCATACATCCGTCAGGGTCTAATCTTCTTTGGTTCTCTTATATAAAAAACAATTTTGACCAGTATTTAAATTAAGTTTTTGTGGTTCAATGTTAGGCATTCATAAGTTTTCAAAACACTTATAACCCTTGATCATAATGCTTCTAACTCTCATCTATTGAAAGCATATTAGCATGTGAAGATCCACCACAACAAGCTTATAGCTCTTGTCATCTTCATCCATTGAAAGCTTCTTATGAAGAAAAGATCAACCATATCAAGCTTAGAACACTTGATGTCTAGATTAGTTATTTAAATATATTAGACAATCATGTCTTGTATCACCATTATACAACACCATGTATCACTACCATACAACACCTTGTATCACCCATTATATTCCAAACTAGAGTTTAAAAAGGTTTGTATTTAGGCATTAAAACACGAGAGTTATAAGTTTATGGTGTTTGGGCCTCAAAACACAATGGGTTTGGTTGTACTTGAAAGAGAACTTGATATCTTGCTTAGTATCGGTACACTTGTAAGCGACGTTGTAAGGTTTTCTCTAACGAGAGGGGAGTTTATTGAACTGGTGAAGAAACTCTCGAGTTGGAAATCCTGGAAAAGAAGTAGGGTGAAGAGAAGTTTCGTGCCAAAACACTATAAATCAGCGTGTCTGGTTTGATCTCTCTTTTAGTTACTATTGTGCATTGTGTTGATAAGTTTTCTATCAACCTCCCTATTATTAGTGTTGTAGAATTATTGTTGTCAGTTATCATATTGCATCATATTTAATTGGTCATCTGATACAAGAAATAAAGTTTTTTAAACCCTCTCTACGTTTCCACAAAAAAGAAAGCTATCGCCTGGCGATGTGGTTGCAAGATCCTAGGAAGTGCTGTCAAAAAATCTGAGTTTGTTATTGACTGTCAGTAGCCGTTTGGGTTGGATTGCTGCTATTTGGTTTGTGAGGTTTAGTGTGCACCATGTCTGTTTTGTTTGGCTTATTCTTGTATAGCTTTTAGTTTGTTTTATTGCTATCAGTGGTCATGTGATATTGGATCCACTAGTGCATTGGCTTGTTATTGTCTTTTTGTTGTTGTAGTTAGGCATGTAAGATGGTGTGTCCTTATTATTCTTTTTAGATTGGGTGCAATGGTCATTATTTACTTTCATTCACTCACCTTCCACCTTAGTGTTACATCACTATTCAACAATCACCGTTTCCCCACCATTCACCCACAATAGTCATCATTTCCCTCACCTTTCAAACATACCCCACAAAATATCTCCGCGCACTCATAAATCAAATACTCTATCCGACCTAACTTATTTATTCACTTTTGACTTTTTGAAGTCTTTCTTTTTCAACTTTAACTTTAAATATTTTCATTTGTCTTATATAATACTTGATGAAAATTATACAAATAAAAGTAAATTTAAAACCCAATCCATTCATAATGAAACACCCACTATACATAATGTCCGAATGTTGATTGGAATCACCTTCGTCTCTTTTTCGCTAGGCTTCGCAAGGGGAAGGTAGGGCAATGAGGTGTGGCGTAAGAATAGGTGTGAGTATTGGGGTCATCCCACATGCGGTCTTAGTTATTTAGTCTATGTCTGATGTTTTAAAACCGGTTTTAATCGGCCCGGTCAGTCATCGCCCAGGGTTCGACCGTAAGGTCAACCAGTTTTCATTTTATTATTTTATTTTTTTCGACCGGGTCAACGGTTTGATCCTTACCGGTCAACGGTTCGACCGCCCGGTCTATTAGGGTCGGCCGGTTTTCATTAAAAATTTGAAAAAACAAAACCGTAGGGTTCGTGACCGGTCGCTCAAACCCCGTGGTCTATGGGTTGACCGGTTTAAACCCCGGGTTTTTACACTTTAGTGGTAGTGTATCTGGTCAAATGGGTTGAAGCCGTTAGGAGTCGGCCGGGTTTGAAAACATTGGTCTTATGTGTCAAATATTCTATTTGTTTTAGGTTTTAATGGCTTGTTGGCCAATATGCAAGTTTAGTATGTAGCTTTTAGTTACCTTGTAAGGCATAAGATTTTTTCTTTTTATATAAGTTGTCATTCGGAAACAAATTACATATATGTGCATATGTTTTTAGTTTTAATAAACATAATGCTTTATTAAATGTTAATCACAGCTTAAACAAAGTTCTAAATTTGTAACCATATACATACTCTTCACCCCAAACAAAGCTAACGTGTAACGCTATCCTTTTATCAGTGGGTGAACTTAACCATATCGTATCTCCCAAGTTAATAAGTTAAATGTAAATATCTAGCTTAGTATCTCTTTGCACATTTTGATCACAAGATGACAAAAATATGGAGCACGTGGTTTGACTTAGATGCAACAAAATGTTTGTGGTGGAAGGATAAAGCTCGAGTATGTCTTTTTCCAACCGAAGGGCCGGTTAGTTTTCACATTATTCTATTTATGAATTCGTCATCGATGACATATAAATTAATTACATATGACAGTTGTAATGAAAGAAAAAGGGTTGGTTTGAATTAGTCAAAGATAGCTTAATGAACACGTTGGCAAGTTATATTTTGTTCTTTCGAACCTTCCAAATAATATATGCAATGCATATAAGAAATGGACACTTTTCGTTTTTGTCACGTAAAATATGACTTTTTGGGCTAGTTACAAACATGAAATGACATAAAGAAAACAATCTGTTTTGGTAACTTTAAAAGTTGGACAGATGCATGTTCAATCTGGATAAGAACGAGGTGGATTCATTTAAGGAAACCTGAATAAGATATAGTAAATTAGTCAACTGTAATATGAGTGGTTTTATATCTTTTCATGATACTTCATATTTCACACATTTTCATAGTATTTTCACACAACTTTTCGATAAATATGTTTCCTGGATACTAATATGAGTACTAGACTACCAATTTAATGGTAATACAGATGTGAAAAACGGACCCAGACAAACGATAGCAACACGAACTAAAATGTAAGAAAAAAAGATAAAACATGGGCTTCTATGTGGTTCCCTTGTTACATGTAATCAAGTTATGTCTAAGGCTGAATTAAGAAAGATATTAATTAATCACGGTCGACGAACTTGGTGTAGTGTTTAAAATTACTTATTGTTTTCTTATAGCTGTGCTCAGTCGCTCTCGACTATCAATATGCATGATGTCGCCAGTAGAATGCCTACATCGTCAAACAATTTCTGTATCACAAGACAAGCAAGTTTCAATTCACAATTCCATGGTATAGTAGGCGGCAAAGGAGGAACAAGCGGGTTTGGGTTGACATCTTCCGATTGGATATTCTTCTTTGACCGAAGCAACTAATAAGCCGGTCTAGAAAAAAAGTACGTAGTATCTCTTAGACCAAGCGAGATACACTATTTTGGGTTTTGCCAATTTATTAGGATCGTATTGAATCATGCACAAACCTAATAGAATAAGAAAATCCACCTACATCGATTAGATTTGTTAATAAAAAGTTTAAAATAAAAACATTATCAATTTTCATGCTGTTTCATATGTTTTCATAAATATAAATACAATGAAAAAAAAATCCCATACGCGTATACGTAATGAACAAAAGAAAATTGTAAATTTGTGACCTCATAAAGACTTGATGTGCCCTATTCTAGATACATGTATATACGACCTGTTATCGAGCTTGAATAGAAACTAATACATAACAAAAGATTCAATGAGAACACAAGAATAAAGAGATGGTATTATTTTCCTTGAGGTCGAAGTGGAAATAATTTTGAAATTATGTTAAGTTTTATCATTATATTTCCTATTTGAGCGAAGAAAATGTTGTTGAAAATAACAGTTTTGGTCCATATCCATGAACCAGAGATAGATTACATGTGAGCCAAGTAATTCTAGAAGAAAATTTTGTTGTTATTTGCGATGACGATGACAACAAAAGAAGATTGGTTTCCATTGGTCATGGATCCCGTCAAAATCAATGATTATTAACAAGTATCGATTATCATGATTTATTCTCAACAAAATGTACCTAATTATCTTTACTTAATAATGCTTGAGAGTTGAGACCTGCATGAAGCAAATTATTCAAAACTTTTGAGATGAGTTTATATATAGAATTTATGTGTAACTATGTCTTTTATTCCACAAAAAGGTAGATTGAAGTGAGAACATTTCGGGGTCGGCTTGACCAAGATCCCATTATCATTCAATTGCTACGAGGAATAGCCCTAAGAACTTTCCTGGCTTCACGTAAGACCAACCTGGGTGAAGATGTTGGCAAGAATGTATGTCTTTTATGCTTAGGTTCTACATTTCTATTTCTATTGCAATAGTTTTACACGTAAACGGAAAATGATAGTCGATCATGTCACTTGAGGAAGTCGGGCTTCTTTGCTTTGATATACGCGGTGTAACTGATACATTGCATTAGTTATATCTAACCGTAAAGTTCTTACAAAACTAATTATAAACCTAACCCATATCATTAATTATATCACCCTATTTTGGTACTATGAGTGATCCATCATGTATTTATGTGACACATATGAGCTACTTATATAATATCGAAATTGATATCTTATCGGGTTGAAAGTTTGAAACTTTGGTTAAGCTCGCTACGTTATGTTGAGCCCAAACTTGTGAATAAGAGAGTATTAAGGCTTGAAAATCACTCAAGCTTGATAAAGCCTAAGCCCACAATTTAATACTACATAAAACCCCAATGACTATTTTCAGGAAGCATTCAAGTTGGGGAAAAGTTACCAAAAGTTTTCAATAATAATTTATTTATTTATTTATTTATTTTTAATTTTTTTTTTGGTGAAAACTTTAACCCTAGGTTGAAATGGTGATACACTTAAGCTATTAAGCACGCATCTTGTAAAGTATGTTGCATATGTGACTGGACTTCAAGCCAAAAATGACATAGACCGCGTTTAGGAAAAGGCATATCGTTACACTCAGGGGCTTAGGGTTATGCAAATATATGCTATGGTGTAAAACCAAATTGGTAATATTTCATAACAGAATGCTATATAACTATAATATCAAGTATATTTTTGATTGATAGTATCAATAAAGAAATAGTTTTTTCGAGTTGGTTTAATTGAACTCTCTCGTCATTATGTGTGATGCAGCACACTTGGTGTAAACTAATTAACCAATAACAAGACAAACATGGGTTATTGGTCTTAAAACAAAAACGTGTTTATTGAATATGAAAGATCCAACACATATTCGACGTAGAAGCATAGTCGATCAGATCTTCATTATCGAAATTAACCTTTAGCAATGAGTTAGATAACTGTGCAAAGTGAGTCAAAGGTGAGCTTAAACTAGCGAGCATTAGTATCAAACTTAACAATACTCGATAAATTAATCTACTATCGTTTCAAACAAGACGATTTTGCTGTGAATCAAGAAAGATTCAAATTAACTTGTTGGATTTGCCTCATATGTTTTGTATCAAATTGTTGAGCTAAAACAAACCTAAACCACTGTCTAGTTTTAGAGATTACATTTACATGTCCTAGTAATAGTACAGTAACATAAATTACACGAAAATAAAAATTATTACTGTAGCACAATCATGTTACTAGGTTATAATAAGCCTTTCACTTTGTTAATTTCATTCCTTTGTTTTACTTTAGACAACTTAACAAACCATTTGTATGGGCAGTATTTTTGTCTCTACAAGATATGGCATTGTTTTTCTTCTCTATGCAACTAACTAAGAGCATTGGGTATCGTCGTGTCATAGAGTTGGTGCCATAGCTAAAAAGTGTTGTCATGTCAGCAAAACCTTTACGACAATTAAAATATATGGCTAGCACTACATTACCGTTAATACGGCATAGGAAAATGTGGCTTATAGACCATTTAAAAATAATAATAAAGGATACAAAATTTAAAAAACGAAAAAACATTAAAGTTAAAAATACATAATGTTAACTAGTTTTCTGTTGGATTTTTTCCACGAATTTTGCTTTTTGGCATTCACGATAGCCGTGTCCATCCGCTTGTGTCCATTTGTAGGCTCGCAAGTCCTCGGCTAACTTTTGAGATATGAGCAAATCAACTCGTGATTTGACTCTCGCCGAGAATATCCCGCTTTATCTTGCGGTCTTACTCGATCGATGTTGCAACATTTCTTGAAACATTGTCGGGTTTGAACCGGAACTAGCGGTCGAGTTTGACGATCGTTGACTCTTTGAAATTGGTACATCCTCGTCCGCCGTGGCAACTCGTCGGGGCCAAAATGCTCGGGTTGCTTTGTGTAACCAAGACGATTACGTCTTGCCAATGTCGATTCGGGATTTTTTCACTTGTGCTTGTCTTTCAAAAGTTCCCAAGCACTTACATGTTTAAAGTCATAACCCGTCATTTTTTTAAACAATATGTGGCAACGCGTCATAAAATCTTTATCATTCTCCCCACTTATAGCCGCCGTTTCATCCACTACCGTGTTAAACTTCTTGACATCTTTATTCATTGGAGTCCACTTTCCCGTCAACATGTTCTTGGTACGAATGGTATAGTCGAGCTTTTTGGCTTCTTTGTTGTATACATCGAGAACTTTATCCCAAAACGTATCCTCTTGTTGATCCGCACCCGTTTTTGGATCCTCGGATACTTCAATGAAACACTCCGCCAAAAGATACTCCTCATTTTGGCTCCAAAATTCCGAGATCGGGTCAGTAGCGGCTCGTCTTCATCTTCGTTGGTTTTCTTCGACTTCATCTTTGTCTTCGTCGTCTTCTTCGTCTTCCCCTTCATTTTTTACGTCGGGTCGGGACCGCTCTTCTCATCTTCATATGTAGGTTCGCTCTACTATGTGGTAGGATTGTTGGTCGAATTTGGTTGGGTTAGTTGTTGTTGTTGTTGAAAAAGTTGAGCATATTGTTGTTGTTGTTGTATTTTTCATTGAGAAAAAAGCATTTGTTGTTGGGGATTCATATATGGGTTGTTCGGAAAGGTGGGAAAGTAAGGTGTTTGAGGGTATGGATTCGAAGATGATCCCGGATTGTAAGCTGGATTCGAAGATGAGCACGCCATTTGGTTCGAAGGGTCGTTTAGCATATTATTGATCCATAGTGAATTAGGATTCATTTTGGTTGAAAAAAATTGGAGAAGTAGAGAATAGTGTGTTATTGGAAGTGTGTTTGAAGAATGAATAATAAGGGGTTATTTATAAGAATTTTAGGGGGTTAAATTTGAGTTTTGGGGTTGAAAATTGAAAATTTTTGGAAAAACGATAGTATAGCCATTCAACGCTAGTTTTTTTTAAAAATAAAATAAAATAAAATAAAAAGAAATAAAGGCTATGGCGTGACGTGGTGATGATGGCGCGTTCTTACATCATGAGGGCCGGTATAGTGTGTCGATGGTGTTTTTTGTACGGTGCGTCATGCCCACGCTTATGACGACGATACCTTTTGCTCTAACTAAGTACATAACTACTATTTTCTCGTGCAAATATTCTAAATGTTCTTCAACAAATATAACTACGAAAATTAAGTGTTTGGGTGTGTCATTTAAGCTTTGATTGTGTGGTAACAAATATATCATAGTAAGGTAATTAGTCTAGTAGAAGAGACAAGTGTTTTGACGTGTCATTTGTTTGATGATGTATCGATCAACTAATTGAACTGCAGTACCCAAATTCTAATTATTTTGAGAAAATAGATCAAATTATTTATTGAGGGGTGACTACTATGTGCAAAATTCGCCTTGATACAGGAAATCGAATCTGGACCTGACCAGGACATATTATGTTAAGGTTTAATTTAACTTTCTAAGTCCATGACTGGTATGAGATATACTTTTTGTATTATCTGAATGAAACAATATCGTGCAGGCAAGAAATTAGGTTCAATCCTCAATCCAATACAAAGAAGCACCAATTCTCGATCCACTACTAGCTACTGGTGGCCTTGATCTGGTTTTG